>JAPKLW010000296.1:323974-378074 GCA_026898455.1 Plectranthus barbatus | reverse complement strand
GTGCTCAGGCGGTAAGGTCTGAGCCAAAACCCGGTCCCTTTCTTGAGTGGGTGGTCGGAGGTCGCAGATCTGGGGGTTTGGAGTGTCCACTGGCGAAGTTCGTGATAAAGCTTGAAGATCGGGTTTGTGTCTGATGGTGGAACCCTAGCTCAGTCAGGGCTAGGTCGAAGTCCGCGGTGTAATAGGCCGGTAACGGGCCTGCGACCTTGTTACCCGACATTGATGGTGTATATTTTGAATCAACTAGCTTAAAAAATTCGACGCTATTCAATTTTCTGAGAAGCCACTTACAAAGCTTTCCGTTGGAACTAAACACTTTAAATTTTTCATTTTGAATTTAAACTTTAATAAATTTGGAATCAACACCTACGATCACTAGACTGATTCAATAATACACGACTTTTGTTAAATTCTATGCGACTTATAATATATAAAGAGAATTATATACTTTTAATTATTCATTCGAATATACCTAGACATAGAAATGATTGAACGTGCGAGAAATGTATTTTTCCCGGTATTGATAATAAAATACTCTAGTAAAATGAAAGTAAAAAAAATTGCACGGTAGAATCGACGTTTAATAAAATCCTGTCAGTCAAGGATATCACGCTTCGAAATCTTAGGTAGGAGAGTATCTACTTAAACATATATTTATTTCTTTATAATTCAATTAGTAGTGTCTTATTAGACTAAATGAACTTTCTAATTTAAAATATATTCATTTTTTCCTAACAAAAAAGTATTTATTTAAAATATAATATATTTTATACTTGAATTCAATAATTTCAATAATTATTAAAATTTATCTTACTTGTTACTCTTTTATAAAATTGATAATTTTATATTTGATAGTACGGAACTTGCACATGAGCTCAAAGGTTCATTATATAAAACATAAGTTTTGTTCGTTTAATAAACGTGTTCAAATAAATTTTTATCGAGTCGAGATCCGAACTGTTCATGAAAAAGTTGAATTTATTTATATCTCTATTTATTGTAAATTATATGATTTAGTTTTAACTTTATATGTATGTGAAAATTATTTTAGAGAATTCTATGATTAAAGAAACATTCAATATTTTTATTATTTAATAAAAATCATGAAGATTGATGGATCTCTCATTTTTATAATAGATTATAATGTTGGACCCGAGATCATAGTAGTTGTACAGCTAAAAAGATTTAAGAATTTTGCATTCACAAACTGGTAGTCTTTAACCAGTTTATGTTTTTCAAAATTAGTTATTAGTGAGTTTGGTTATTAAATAAAATTCAGGTATACTTCAACAATAAGAGAGTGTTGAATTTTAAAATTTTTGCAAGTATGAAAATATAATGGTAAATGTGCAAAAGGATTTATGGAGATTCGGACACAAAAGTCATACGTCCTCTCTTCAGACTAAGTCTGAAAATCATAAGCTTCTGGTTACAGTTGGGTCTCACGATCAATCGCAAGCTGGTGAATGTCAATGTGCACCAGTCCACTTGCTCACTCATCTAGACCCCTGCTTCATTCTGCTTCTCAGAATATGAAGTGTGGTTACACCACGCAACAACCTTCTGGAACTTGCGATTTTTGAGTTCTTCCCGAACTGTTGATCCTTTCTGGCTAGATCCCATGATAATCACAACTTGGAGATAAACAGTGATTGTTGGAGATAAGTAAGAACACCAAGATTAAAATTGTGCTTGAAAGCAACAAGTCTCGTGTCCAAAGATTGCACACGATGAGCTAAAGATAACCTCGAATATTAAAAGCTTTGAGATTGCAATTTAGTAGAGTTTCGTTGCTTCGTTTGAAATTTGGTTATGTTCTCTTTTGGGGCACTCGTATATTTAAAGGTGGAGTGGAAGAGATTGGAAATTGTAGCCGTTGGGAAACATATTGGATGTTCTACAATCCAACACCTCTCCTTTTCTGACACGGAGTTTTGACTCTGCAGCTTTGTGTCAAAATGGTTCTGCCCGTCCGAGGAATTCCAACTAGTTGAAGAAATCTTCAGATTTTAAGGAATCTCCATTCTTAAAGTATGACTTTTGAGGAATCGTCTAACTTTATCTCTTTGTCTCTGTACGTGAGTTAGACTTGCTTGAGAAACCGGGCTTGCGACTTCGGCCAGTTTTTCTGAATGGTAGTTCCAAACTGGTAGCCGGTTTCTTCTAACTCCTTGCGAATCCCAAACTGCTGGATTAGCTCCCGAATGAGTTTGTCTTGATCAGCTCCACTACAACTTAATAAATATCCTAGCAGGATATTTCAAGTTTGGATTAATGAAAGTCCTAGATTCTCAATCAATTTTACCTAATTGAAACTCTATAGCGCAATCAAGAATTATTTTATCAATTCGGGACCTTCTTGCTTCGCCCAGTAGATTACTAGCTAGTAAAGAGTTGATGTTGTATCTAAGCACGAATTAAGTGGTTGAGTTGTTATCTATTCTAGGCAACAATTAAATCTAACTATCTATCAAGAAAAACTCAATTTAAAAAAAAAGCATTTTCTCGACATTCATCATATGAACTCTTCAATCACTTTCACACTCTCTATGGCAATTGTAATCACAAACTCAAGTATCGAATTTAACAATGGTGAAACAAAGAATATTGGTAAGAATTCCACATTTAATCCATGAGATCGATTTGATTGTTGTAAACAAGCATTTAATCCACCCACCGATGATCAACCTACTCCAAGCTTTCAATCTCCCTTAGCACCGGCAAGATAAGAGTAGATGAAATTAGGTACACCAAATAATCACGTTATAGCACCTAATTCCACTCCTAATAGTCCGTAAGTTATTGACCTATAGGCATTCTCCTCACAAGGATTGGATCAAAATCTACATGCATCTACACTTCTCACAACACCTCAACCTGCGTGTTGGCTGCGATCTCGGTATCTAACTCACACATAGTTGGTTACCGCATACACTATGTGATTTAAGAAAAAGCTCAAGTGAGTGCAATCGAGTGGATGAAGGTAAACAAACAATTCAAGATCAATCAAATGATTAAATGTTTCATTCTACCAATATTTCCTAGGATTTAGCTACACATACCTTGGATTAGGTTCAATTGAAAAGAAATACAAAACTTAGCCATTATAAAGATATTTGAAATTGCACTTTCCCCCAATTTGAATCCTTGACCTTTATCTAGACTTGATTCGTCATGATCTCCATCAATTGGATTAATTTGGATGATGATCCTCCTCAATTGATGGTTGGATGAAGCTGTAAAGTGATTTGGAGTGAAAATAACCGCTAAAATTTAGTAAATGTGTCAAAAGTTCTCCCCCTATTCGTCCTTCCAGCTTTTATAATATGTTCCTAGACCACCATCTCGCTCCAGATGATTTCAGCTAGACCCGGATGCTTCAAAATTGAAAAACCGCCAAAACAACACATTTAGGATCACCTAGGACCGATCTAGCTCGACTAGGATTTGCCTCTGTCTGGCAGATCCCGGCCGAGATGAACAGAGGTTCAGTCGAGATGAGCCAGACAAAGGCAGATCTCAACCAAACCCAAAAATGTCTGGACCAGGATTTAGCTCTGAAATCTTCCCTGTTGCTCCTCTGCTCCATTCGGGTCGGTATTTGCAATGCCTAGACACGATCCAAGTGGACTTTTCCACCAAATTTGGGCAAAACTTGCTGAAAATTGCTCAAATCTTTCCCTACACAACACCAACACACAAAACACAAAAACAAGACAAAAGCACACAAAAAATATATGATATGTGGGTCAAATGAATGCAAACAAGCATGCAAATATATCAATAAGTACGTCATTTTACACACATATCAATTAACTAGAGCTAATCTAGAGACATTCTAAATAGGTACTCGCTAGCCACACAAAAAAAAACAAACAACAATGAGGGATACTTTCTACCCATTTCCCCCTTTTTAGTGTTGTCAAAGCTAAACCTAACTGAGTTGGCTAAAAGGATGAGTGATTTTGGACTTTACAAAGTATCAATGCAAATATGTTAAAAACTGACAAAACCCAAGCCCTAAGGCACTACCTATTGTATAAAATCTCCCCCCTTAGTAGGAGAGATATTGCTCGATTAAACTTATATAATGATAAAAACTTGTTGATTATACTATAATGTGTATGTTCAACCAAAGAAGCGAAAAGAAAAGTTAGGACATTAAGTTTTTGTCATCAAACTTTGCAAGTTTTCATTCAAACTTTGAAAAACTGATAAAAGGAATCGAGAGTACAAGCTTATTTCTTGTGAATAGCATCAAGCCTCTTTGCAATCTCCAGTAAGCGTGCCATCTCAGCTTCTCTTCTTTTTTGTTTTTCCTCTTCTCTCTCTCTCTCTCTCTCTCTCTCTCTCTCTCTCTCTCAGCCTCTCCTCTCAGTTTCTTTCTTGCGAGCTTCTTTTCTCTCTTTGCGCCCAGCCTCTTCTTTTTTGTCGAAATTAATTTCCGCATCTTCGGTGTTGTCACCAAATAAGTTTCATGAATGGCATCAAGCCTCTTTGCATTCTCCAGTAAGCTTGCTATCTCGGCTTCTCTTGTTTTTTGTTATGCCTCTTCTCTCTTTCTCCTCTCATCTTCTTCTTTCTTCCGAGATTCTTGTTTCGTTTTGCGCTCAGCCTATTCCATTGTGTGCAACTCTTCCCCCTCTTTGATTACACTAATAAGGGTAGCCATAACAGTGGAGAGCTGGGAGACTTTAGCTTAATGCTGGCATCATGTTGATCTAGTATGACGATTGTAGAGCTTCTCCAATATTTGTAGGCTCTGATTGGGAAATATAACATGTAAGTAGAGAGCTTAAATGCCTCGTTCTCACAGTATTAGCAACATCGTCTAATACAGCTTCTTCTTGATGATGTCTTAGCTATAGGGGTTTGTGTAGCTCACTGACTTCATTCGGTTGGATGAATGGTTTTGGATTGGGCATTTCAACAATTGGCACTATTGTGACAGGGAAATCTTTTGGAACAAGTTGATTCACATAATAGGTGGATCAGGAACATGCTCGCTTCGAACTGAAGTCTAGTCTGAAACTGGTTCTCCTGTAACTTGCCCTTCGCCAGCTTGTGACTTTCAGAAATTAGATGATGACATCATCAGTTCTAGCTTCACATGTTCCTAATTTGTGAGTTAGGTCTTCTTGATCTGCTAATTATTCATTCTTTGAGCTTTTTCTTTTGAATCTTCTTCTTCAAATATGATAACTTGAAGTTGGATTTCCAATTGATTTGTGCAGTTATTTAGGGAAATGGAATCCGAAGCCACAACTAGATCATTTGCATCACTGGCCCTCTCATTTTTTGCAAACCTATTAGGTTAGGTATACTTCAAGGCATTATGATTGGTATATCGGTAAACAATTTTGTTTGATATACTAGTAATCATTAATATCTTGTATACAATGGTTCAATTCTCCTGTCTGATTAACAAACATACAAATGGAGTAATGATATCTTTTTATTTTGTCGATAGGGAGATATACGGTGTGTAGAAGATCATATAGATCACTTGACCTAACGAGATATGAACAGTTGTCACATCTGAAACAGTCCGATGATAGACTATTGGCTTAGACTACAACACATTCACTATTTATTAGCTTATCTTGTTTGCTAGATGTGCTGGTACATTTGGTACGTATTGATAGGACCTAACTAAGATCGATTCTTTTATCTAACATTAAAAGAATCTTGATCTTGATAGCTTGATAGAATCATCAACCCTAATGAAAGTCCAGAAGTATATACAGATTTGTGTGTCACTTTGAGAAGCGATGATGGAGAGTCTTACATGTACTTGTATATCTGTATCTTGGGTGATAGCACTTTGTATATGACTGTTTGTGATTGGAATTAGGTAATCATATCACTATAGGATAATGACATTCCCTAAGTAGCTCAAAAGGTTCATTTATGCTAAACTCCTGCAGGCTGATTGAGTTCGAGCATAAAGGAAAAGTTTGAGTGGTGTTACTTAGGAATAAAAGATATTAGTCAATTTTAGAGCTTTACAGAGCTCAAATTAAATAATGAATGTCTGTAACCTTAAATATAGGGATATACCGAACCTATGCAACCCGTTCCTCATAACGTGGTAATAAATGGATATGTCATTATTGATTCTCTGGTGGGATGAATCAATATTATTAATTAATTGTATTCTGGGTTGAATATGGAAACTAATTAATTTAAAGTCCCTATTTGTTATTTGCATACTGATCCCTGGTCTGGCCCATGAAAAACTCAAGCCCATTATGGATTAGATTTTTCCTATAAATACCCCCTTAGGTCACCTGATCATATGTTCATTAGTTGCTAATTAGCAGACCATATTTTTGGTAGCTGATAGGTGACAACATCTGACTGGGGAAGGAAATTTTACTTCTCAATTGCTGCAATATCAAGTAGCAGTCTTCACCAGATATCTGGATAGGAGCGAGGGACACAAACCAGAAGATCAGATATGGAGGATTCCTTTTTTCTCTCTTTCTCATATTTTCAATTTTAATTATTAATTAAAATTGCAGATATTCGATCTTTATTCCTTGGATTAAATATGGAGCACGATTATTCAAAGGTATCAATCCCTATGTGAAAATTTGTTGACACTACGGATGAAAGTTAATCTGATAAACCTCTGCATGATAATTGAAATATTAAATAAGAGGATGCTAGGAAATAATTGATGTAAGAATATTATTTGGATATCCACAGAGTTACGTTCCTTGGTCGATTTAATTATGTGAACTCCGATTCATGAAATAATTCCTTCAATTGATATCAGAGCCAGGTTCAAATATGTGGCTCATCTGGAAAATAATTGTGTTCAATTATTTGTATTTTATTTAATTTAATTAAATTGCAGAAGACAATTTTTTTTGTGACCCATGGTTCCCGTGTTTTTGTATGATTAATCCACGATGTTTATTCGCAATGGATTCATTTTTTCACCACAAGAAAATCTGTGGTTAAATTTTTCAAAATCAAATGTAATAGAATAGTTTGTATTTTATTTTTCGATGTTGAAATCTGTAGAAATAAAGAAGAATGAAGACGAACAATACAAAGAACAAAGAACAAATTGACGACGCACAACACTACGCAGCGAAGGCACTGTAGCCCAGCATCCCTCTAGGAATGCGCACAAGGCGGTGCAGGCATCGTAGTAGGTAGTAAATGGTGTTAGGGGTTGCCGGTGGTCCAATCGGCGATGGTGGTGGTAACAACAACGGCTGGTGTGGCGAAACATATTGGCTAGAACACACACACTCCCTCATGTGCAGTTCTCTTTCTCAGGCTATTTAGGTGATTGTTGGCCATGCACAGGTGGCACCCGGTGGACGGCGGCTACGATCAAGATAGTTGTTAATCAAAGACCAGTAGCATGAAGGAGTTGGCGGCAAACATGCATCCTTGTTTATGGCGTGCATGCGCGAATGCGTGGCTCCCTCGCATAGGTTTCCTCTCGTGAGTAAGAAAAATGAGGGCTCTTCCGGCAACTGGCCGCACGCAAGAGGTGTGCGGTGAACAACAGTAACCCTAGTGTGAAGGTGTGCGATAGATGGGTGAAAACCCTAGTAGAGGCGGTGTGTTTAACTCTCCCAAACCCTAGCCGAAAAAGGGTCGATGCAGTCAGTGTCAATTGACACACGCACCACATCGACCCATCCTCTTAAGAAACTTTTGACATTGCAATTTTTTCCTCTCTCTTGTAATTTTTCACTGGCAAGCATCTGTTTGCTCCAGGTAATGCATATAGCCGCATGCTCCTACCACTTTTGTACATGGAAGCTTTGGCAGTGACAGGTGGAGATAGATGGTGGTAGATGGCGGGTTTACACGAGCTTGAATTTGTAGTAGGAGTACAACCAGCAACTCCGGCGAGTGCGTGACAATCGGGCATTGATAGGTGTTGCGCACAACGGATGGCAGTGACAAGGTGCGAGCTACCATGGCGAGGAGCGATGTGTGGTTTTGCGCGGGAAGGCGCGTGATGCGAAGACACAACTCAAACAGATATGATGAGGGAAGATCTAACACCTTTGAAGTTGACCCTTAGAGAACCGTAGGCGAGAACGAGAATGAACCCCTACCCCTACGACCCAACAACGATGGATATGGTGAAGACACCACAAACGAATGTGAAAGTCCGGTTGATAAGTCAATATTGAATTTCAAGGTAATCTACAAAAATTCAAGAGCTTTCAGAATTGGAGAATTAAACTCACAATTTTTATTAACTGAAAATTGAAAACTGAAAACTTAATTACAATAAAAATATGAAGCCTTATTTATAGGGATAAAATCAAATCTCTAAACCTAATCTAACTAGGAAAATAAATGTGAAAATCATATCAAATCTATCAAGATATACAACAAATATATCTTAATATCTTTGTAATAAAATGAAATCTAAATCCTAACAAATCTAGAAATCAAATCTAATAATATTAAAACTAAATCAAATCTTATAAAGATATATAAACTCTTCCATAATATCTTCAACAAATCTTCTTGAAATATCTTGATATATCTTGTCAACTGGATCTCCATCAGCGCGACCATGGTACACCAACATGAACCACGACCAACGACGATCGAAATAGGAGCATATTCAAAATTTTTCACAAAATTGGGGTTTAGGGTTAACTGAGCTGGTTGACGGGCCCGGAATCCCGGAGGCAACCACAAATTATGAAAATTAAGGTTTATAATTTTGGGCCCAATCTAGGCCTACTTTGGGCTCAGGGTCTGAAATTCTAAAATACAGCCCAATCTGCAATCCTTGAGCTCGATGTCAAATTTTAATAAAAAATTAAAGCCCAGAATTCCGAAGAATATATTTAAACATTTGCACATCTCAAATTCATGTAATAGAATAGGTAGTTATACATGTACCACATCTTCGGGTCCATGAGAACATTTTACTTTATTTTAATTTTTCTTATATGATGTGGTGAATTATATGTGCACTAAGCATGTTAGAAAAAAATAGGAAAGCATGATTTAATCGCTTAACAAGCTTATTTATTTTATTTTATGTATTAAATTATGTTTATAAATAATATATGATGGAACTTTATGAATAACATAATTTGTAGTAGTTTAATAAAATTATTTGCGCAAACAATCTTATGAAATAAAAAAACTAAGCAATGGATTATTTTTTTTAAAATATGACCTCGCAAAGAGATCTCTAATCAGAAGTGAATAATAGAATGAGTAGACGTCTACATGTGTAGCATGCTTGCTTTTATTATTCATAAATTTTGATGGATGAGATTTCTTTGTAAACATTTAATTCATGTATGAAGTGAGAGCCTTTGCATAAAAGTCTACATGTGTAGCTTGCATATTTGGTTTCTCATAAGTTCTCTAGGATTGAATTAATGAGATAACGGAAGTAAGAAAATCATGTGTCTTGGGCCTAGTGTGTAAGACAAATCAATATTCATGACTTGGGTTAGCATTGTGGTTATTTGCTTAGATGTTATCGAGAGTATAACTCATTTGTGATGTCCCGGCTTAGTAGGATAACATGGTTTAAGTTTAAATCCAATTATTAATTCTATTTGTCTAATGTAACTGATATGGATTGGAATTGTAGGACTGGAAATGAAAGATGTAGTTTGCTTGAGTGGTTTTCTTGTAAACGTCCACATGTGTGGCTTGCAATAAAATTGCTTGGGAAATTGGAGGAAACAATTGTAATGGTTTATCAAAAGATTACAGTACTAATTTGTTTCAATGTACTTCTTGTATGTTCTTTATTTTATTATTAATTGTTTCATATATGTTAATATAAACCTTTTCTATTTTACTATTGCTCAATATTTATTATCTAGTCCTATTTTCCTGAAATGGAAACACAATTTTATAAATCATTAATTGCCTACAAAAACTTATTTGCTATGGAATTTTTTGTCCTTATACTATTACTCATAAGTCCTCTTCCGAAAGAGCATGCACAACATGACTAACGTCAAGTATGCTGCAGCTCAGATTTTATTGTTAAGAGTATGCAATAGATATAATAGAATATCATCGTGACTTATGGATGTATGTACATGGATTAGTATATCCTGTCTCACAGGGCTGTTTTGAGACAATAATTGGATGATGGTAGATCAGTGTGCGAAAATGTGATGTTTTTTTATTCAGTTCATAGATACACATTAAGCATAGGTGAAATTGAAGGCTGGACCAGAATCAATTTAGTCATCAGTTCACTAGTCTTGAAATGAATTCTGACTGATAGTTGAGAAAAATAAGATGAATTATCGAGTGGATGGGAAACTTCAAAATCTTATCTCGAAAGAGGAGAAATTTACTATAACTACTGCTAGGAGCCCTTCTATTTCATTGGAAGTGAAAAGAAATAAGCGAGACACCGGAAGCAGATGGAATAAAGTAAACAACGGGAGCAAGGTCATAAGACCTACTGATGACCTGAAAAAGTCTAAGGAAATAGGCAAGTGTTTCAGGTATGGCAAGGTAGGACATTGGAAAAGAAAATTCTGCGGAGTTTGACACCAAGGGACAAGGTATGCCACATGCGAACATGACTGAGACATGTTTAGATGACCGCTCCTACATTAATGGTAGTGGTTGTAGTATCTATGAATCATGTTTGTCATATAATGCATGCATATATATCTTACACATGATTAGATAACTATTGCTACCTTATTGGTAGTGGTAATAATATCTATAAATTAGGTTATATAATCCAAGAAGGCACGCCAGGGAGGCGACCTAGATTTGACATTGTACCATCTTCATAGTTAATGCAGCAGGAGGTTATCTATGTAGTGGTTGAAGATTTTTTTTTATGTTTAGAGAACAATGTTCTATTTTTTAAGGATGTTTAAATAAGTATCGATGTCTTGGTGGAACTTATTTTTCAGTATCCTGAATATGATGTAGATTCAATTATTTTATATTGTAGAGTTTCTATTATTTATGATAATTTTGCTATATATCATTAGTTGTCTCCATAAAATTCCCAATTAGCATTGCTTTTATCTCATCACGCGTTCAAAAGAAAATATTTTCTTACATAGCTGTGATATTCGAGACTTGGTCACATCAGTCTCTAACAGATTAAGCAACTCATAGATAGTGGAACATTTGACTCAGTCCGGACTTGTTCTTAATTGAGAGTGCAAATCTAGATTGGAGGATAATATGTAGACATGTCACATTAGTCTAACGAGGATTAAACAAATCTTGGTTAATGAAATAATGAAGTTAATACAGGGTTGTTTTACATTGAGTTGGAAAATCATGGATAGATTGTAATAATGTTGGTCAGGCCTTTGAGACAAGTAAGTCTCGATATGGTGATATGTTGAAATTGTTCCATCTTTACCAGTGTACATTGACATTCACTTAAGCTCCAGAGGGTAAGAGTATTGTGTCATTTATTTGACAATTACTCAAGATACTTACTAAGAATAGTTTGAGTAACTCAAATATTCAAGGTGGTAGTGGAAAATAAGCTAATTAAGACTATCAAGTCATTACGTTTTAATTGCAATTGATGAACACCTCAGTAATGAGTTAAGACAGTACTAGTCATATAATTAGGATGTATTCCTACTAGACTACATCAGGATTTTTGTCCTGATGGTGTAGCATGAGAAGAAATAAGAATTCTTTTGAAGCATAATAATGATTTAAGTATTTCTACCAGATTCGTTTCTTAGAAATCCTTGGAAACAATAGTGAACTTATTGGATGATTTTAAGTTAGTGTTGAAAGTCTCTCAAAAGTTATGACTATCACATAAGTTTAGTAGGTCATAATGGTTTTTTGAATATTTAGTTTTAATAACTAAACATGACACTAATGGGTTAGAATCAAGATAATGTTGTTTATAGGATATTGTGGAAGAATGAATGGTGGTTATAGTCTAAAGAATCAACAAGTTTGTTGTTGATGTTAACTAAAGCATTCTTTTTAGATTAAATAACTGTACTATCTAATGTGATTCAGTTCTTCAAGAACTTGAAGATACTGATGCATTTCCATTCGGAAAACTCTTTGTGAGTGTGGATGTACCTAGATCGATACGGTTCCACACAGTCGATGGTGCAAGGTGCAGAACCACGAGAAAATGCACCAACTGCTGACTCAATACCGATGCTTCATTGCAGTGGGAGGTTGTACTTCATCCTAGATTTTGATATGGTTGATGGTAGTCTCTGGAACTACAATAAAGCAATATCTAACAAGGATGCACACAAGTAGTTTATTACCATGAATTTTGTGATAGAATTCATTATGTCATGGTTGTATACCAGAAGTCTTGACTGCTAGATAACTTCATAGCTATAGGTCGTGACTAGGTATACAAGTAACATAGAGGAGCGAATGAAATTATTATTCGTTGCATAAGTAAAGTTTGGTGGTAAAGTATTATAGTTAATAAAAGAACATAGACTATAATAAAACTTTTACGTGTAAACTATGCTCAAATTCATTCGAATACTCCTAGCCATGGAAGCACTTGGAGACCTAGTAATCTGACAGTTGAAACGATTAGAAGGTTTTGTGCAGTAAGGCGAATGTATCTTGTCTTGATGCTTTGGAAGTCCTTCTATGGATTCAAGCTTACCGGTCATAGAACTTACGTTCAAACAATGTGATTAAATCCTAGGATTTTCACTATGCATGAATGAGAGATCTGTGTACTGGTTATGTGTTAGCAGTAGCGTGGTGTATCTTAGAAAGTATGTAGATAATACTCTCCTATTTGACGACAATGTGGACGTATTATCAGGTATACATAGATGGTTATCTGAACAGTTACAAATGTTGGACGACAAGGACATTGGGTACATTCTCAGGATCAAACTCTTGCATGTTTTCAAGAAGAGAATGTTATGTTTGTCCGAAATGATGTACAACAGTTATTGTATGAAATCTAATATCTTGCTATGCGATTTGTATAGTTGGATGTCAGTCTTAACCCTGGATAGACACAATACAATCAAGAATATGTGTTGTAGGTTATGGTTCAGATTTCCAATTGGGCTAGATCATAATAATGTCTTACTCTAACTATATATTCACTTTGGGTTATAGAATCACATAATGGCCGAGTGTAAAACTATCGTGTTTTATGGAACTCTACCATAGCAGTAGACTCCCACCTTGAAAATTAACTTGAAAAACTATTTTTTGAAATATAAAACAAAAGGAAATAGTTTGAAGAAGAAGTGAATGAATGGTTGGTGTATTTAAAATGAAGTGAAAGACCCATTTTATGTAGTGAAATTCTAGGAAATCAAAGGTCTAAAATTAATTATATAAATTAAAAAAAAAATTATGGTGGTTTAGTGAAAGGTTTAGAAATAAAATTTTAAATTAATGGTAATAATAATCATAATAAAAGTAGGTATCATTTATTAAAATGTAATAATTAAAATAATAATAATTAATAATTTTTTTAACAAAAAGAGTAACAAAAATCTTAGAAAGATTCGGTTCGTTATAGATTCAACTGAAAAGGCTGCTCAAATTCCTCCAATGCCCTTTCCTTAACGATTTTCCATGCGAAAGGAGGACTTGAAGTTTGCAAGGTTCGTGGAAAATATAAGAAAGGTAGGTATCAACTTACCACTCATTGAAGCTTTGAGGGAGATCCCGGGATACATGAAGTACGTGTGGAAGCTAATGAGCAAGAAGAAATAGTTTGTGGAATATTCATCTATCATACTCCACGAGCAGTGTAGTCTTCTACTCCAAAAGCAAGTGCCAATCAGAAGGAGTGATCCAGTGTGTTTCTCGATTCTAGTTTAGATTGCGGGGTTAGAATTTCAAAGGGTGTTGTTCGACACTGGAGCCAGTATCAATTTGATGTCATTTTCCATCTTCAAGCGCCTCAACATCGAAGAGATAAGGCCGACTAAAATAACTCTATAAATGGCGGACATATCTGTGTCCCGCCCCAAAGGTATATTAGAAGATGTTCTCATTCGTGTGGGTCATCTAATCTTTCATGCAGATTTTGTAGTGCTTGATATGAAGGAAGACATCAACATGCCTCTGATCTTGGGACGAGAATTCTTGGGCACAAGTGTAGTTGTAATCAACTAATGGACCGACGGAATCACTCTACATGAAAATGATGAAAAGATAACCTTCGTGATTGATAAAAGTCGGCAGCAGTCCGAGTGCATCCAAATCATATCAGTGGAGGAATCCGAAGATGAGCTAGAAGAGACTAAAGAATAAAATGAAGAATGAGCTGCCATTGAATGGGAGCGAGGGAATGAGATGGTCAAATTGTCAATTATAGTATCTCTTCCCGAGCTCACTACTGTCATTCAAGACCGCAAGGTGTTCATGATAGACTCGAAGGGAAGGAGAGTCTGGACCCGACCTCCTTGGACATGAGGATTGAGGTATTGTCGAGCTACGACATTACCAAGCACTTGCTGGGAGGTAACCCAACCTTTACTTGTTTTCTTTTCAATTTATGGTTTAATTTCTAATTTGTTACTATTTTCATTTATTTTTAAAAATAAATATTTTGAGGAGAGGCCTCATTCCTGGTTATAAATTTATTTGGCCACTATATTATAATTAATCTAGTTAAAATATCTGTGATCAGTATTGTACTTCAACTTTCCATTATTATGAATATATCATGGTTAACAGAAAGCACGTGGATGTGCTAAAGAAAGCTTACAACCAAGATAAACCATATAGGGAGTTTTGTGTAGCCTAATGATGAGTCCGCTCCAGTTCTGTGTGTAGGAAGCTGTGATTATAGCTTCTCCCCAGTAACTCTCACTCAAACTAGTTTTTGCAAGCATGGTCCTCACGTTCTCATTGGGCATTTGATTTCTTCTTTTTGCAAGCATATCTTATTGTAAAGTCCTCGAAGCTAATATTTCATGGCCTATTCCAGCTTCTGCACATAAATCCACGAGAGGTCCATTGCAGAATTCAGTGTTGATGTCTGATCTGATCCTCTTCACTGTGACTCTTTCATTTTGGACGAACGTGACTAGTTTAGGAATGATAATCTTTATCTCGTCCTTAGTCATGAGAAGCTTCACCCACGTGTAGCTCCAGTAGTTATCCACGACTACAAGAGCAAGAATTTTTCCTCCAATGGTGGGTGGAGTCTCTGGTCCAAAAAAATCCATGTACACCAGTTCAAGTGCATATTCTTTGCTTGCACTGACCGGCTTGTTCTTGAAGGAAACCTTAGTTTTCTTTCCCATTTGGCATGCTCTACAGATGCTTTCTTTCTTGAAAATTTCCATAGGTAGACCTTTACTAGTTTGTGCTTAGCCAAGTGGTTAATAGTCTTGAAGTTCAAATGGCTCAGTCTCTTGTGACACAGCAGTTTGTCTCTCCAAAATTGGTAGCCACAAAGCATGAGTGATGGACACTAAAATGACTGCTCAATTTCAATGCAAACCAAGTAAAAATATCAATCCAGGTCACTATCTCGTTTCGCCCTATGTATTACTATCTAATCGTGTGGAATTTTATAGCTAGGAAAATAAATAGTCGTTGAGTTGTATTCTAACAATCTAGGCTTGCATGTAAACTAAACTAGAAAAAATTGAAAGCAATAGTCACAAAACATCATTCAACAATTTGTAAATGAAATCAATACTTCAAATTCTTCAAAAGCTTGGTAGAACAAGATTCACAAATACTCAAGAGAGATAGAATGGATGTTGATAAGAATGCGGATGTGCTCAAATTAAGTTGAACTTAGATGCAAACACGATTTAATCCCTAAATGGATGGACTATTACACTATTCTAGCCAATCTCCTATCACGACGAATTGATCGTAGATGAAATTAGAAACCTTAAGCCGCTACGTTATTAGCTTCTAACTCACTCCCTATGGCTCGTAAATCATCATCCTATGCCATTCCTCCGCACAGGGATTGGATCGAGGAACACAAGAGAACATGCTAATCACGACGCTCCTATCCGTGTATTGGCTGCAATATTCACGTCAATTATCACCTAAGTTGGCTCTTACCTACACCTGGGTGAATTGGAATAAGATCTAGAATGATTCAATCTCATAAAGGGAGGTAAACATGCACAATTCAACCTAATCATCCTACATCTTTATTCAAATCAACATCCAAAACAAGTTTAGAACACCATACCTATCTATTGGATCATTACAATGTTGAATTAAAAACAAACCATTACAATTGAGAGATCTAGAGAGCTTTCTTCCCCAAATTGAGTATCTTGATCTTGATCTACCCTTAGACTCTTCAAATCTTCACCAAGTGAGGTTGGATTAGCTCTTTCTCACCTTGGATTAGGTTTGGAAGGAGATGGAAGATGGAAGTGTAGAGAGAATCTATCTAATTTTGGTGTAAAAGTGACAAAAGTTCTCATAAAATCTGAAATTTCTCCTTTTATAACAAGTTGGCTGAGCCTTGGATCGCCCGGGATAAGATCGGATCGCCCGAGATGGCTTGAAATAGCGAAACTGATAAAACAGCCCACTTCAGATCGACCGAGATGGATTTGGTTCGACCGAGATCTACCTCTAAAATGGCAGATCGGCCGAGCTCTGCACAGGGTCGCCCAAGATATTCCTCTGAAATGCCAGATCAGTCGAGACCCTGCAGGATCGGTCGAGCTTGGCCTCTGAACTGCCAGATCGGTCGATCTAGAAATGGATCAACCGAGAATCGTCTCTGAAATCCACCTGCTGCTTTTCCTGCTCCTCTCGATCGATCTTCACACACCTTGACTTTTGGATCGGGCAATTTTCCTCTAAAACTTAGCAAAAAATACTGAATTATGCCCAAAACCTAACCTACACCATCCGAAACACACAAAACATGAAAACACAACAAAAAGAAGCAAAAAGAATATGATATGGGAGTAAAATGAACGCAAAAATATATGCACAAACATCTAGATAAAGGTTATTTTACGCACATATCAATGAGCTTGCTTGACCACTCTGCCAGTCTACCACGTAAAGCCTCATTGTCTTATGCCTTTGAGATTTATGTCACTGGAAGCTTTATATGTGATCTGACACCCTGATTCAACAAAGGAAACAACATAACCATTCTCACTAAGCTAGATAATGCTTAGAAGGTTATGCTTTAGGTTTGTGACTGAGGACATATACTTGTTGATGATTCCATTATGTTCTACGCATCCCTTTCCAATAACTCTTCTCTTAGCTTTGTCACCAAATACGACTGGTGGTCCTCTGACCATTATTAGATCTGAGTAAATATCTTTTTCTCCAGTCATGTGTACGGAGCATCCGCTGTCTAAGATCCACACACTCTTCTACCTTTGAAGTTGATCTGCATGAACCCATCCTTGAAAAACACATATTAAGCTTTAGGTACATGAGTTATTGCGGATCCTGCAGGGTTAGTGTGTTTGATCTACCCACTGGGAATCAAAACATGAGTAACCCTAATTGCAGGTAGCTTTCTTAGTGCTATTTCCTGGTACCTCTCTCTTCAATCTCAAATAATGCATGACATTTGATTGAGAAACTGTGGAAGTGTGTGTAGTCTTTTCAAAATAAAGCTTCCTAATAGGACCTTGGAAAACTGGTTCCGGATGAGTGTGATATCCATGTGGTCATTGAACGCCATGGTTAGCCTTTCTAGCCCTTGAAGATGAAAAGTGGTTATGGTCAGAACTCAAGTAGGTGCCACCTCTACTTGGTCGATTTCTCATCTCATATGTGACATGAAACTTGGGTGTTTGGTTATTGACAAAACTAGGTTTGTTGTTTGTCTTCCTTGCAATTAAAAATGGTTACTTCGTCAATCTAGTTGCAAAAACTGGCTTCCTCATAGTAGGATGATACTTCTTGATCAGTTTCTTAGGTTAAACTGACTTCCTGCCATTTGTGAATCAGCCAGTTTGGGAACGTACTGTTTATCAAATTTTCACATCAAACTGGCTTCCTTGTCACTTGCTGATTGGCCAATTTAGGGTTATTGACAAACCAATACTTTGCTTTTCTAGCATGAGTTGGTGCATTTTTAGCAATCCTTTTGCCTTTCAAACTTGATTGATCACTGGAGTTTTCTTTTACGAAACAAATATTTTTCTTTCCAGTGTCAGTTCTAGAAGATGATGCAAATTTGCTCAAAATACTATTGATAAAACCAAGAACTGCTTTATCTTAGGGGTCTCGTTAAGCCAAAAACCCCTCTTCAAGTTCTCGTGAGCTTTATAGGAAGGAACATATGCACTGTTCTTGCTCAAGGTTTTTCTATCGTAAAGAGTAACACTCCTTTTTGAGATTTTCGAAATTGTTTAGAAGAGTGGAGTGTTCTTCTTTATGTTTTTTCAGTTCATCGCTCCCGGACCGAGATTTTTTAATCTCATTGGTTATAACTGAAACTTCTTGAGTGAAGATCGAGGAAAACATCTTTTGAATCAAAGAAATACGATTCAGAGTCCTCTATTATGCATGTAGAATGAATAGAAACTGGTAAAGATTAAATTACCTTATCACTAGTTGCAGCTAGGGCTAGTTCCTCACTTTCTAAAGCATTATAATTTTCCTCGTCGGTGGTTGCCACGAACACGAGCAACGCTTCTTCCTTCAACTCTTCATCCAATGTGTAATATCCATTATCATTTTCGAGGATGTTTGGAACATCATCCTTAACAAAATTGCCTTGGCTACAACTTTCAAAGATCTTCGCACAATAATAATTTAGAGCATGTCCCTCTCCTCTTTGTCCACTCACGAGCATTCAAACTTTAAGTAGTTTAGAGGAGCATTCAAAGTAAGATTTGGGGGATCTCTTCTTAAATAATTTATCTTCGAACTGAGGAGTCTACGTCTTGGCCTTTGCTTTCTCCAAGAGATTGACTAATCTTCTCATTTGTTCTTCCAGCTCTGCAATAGAGCTCTCTCCTTCCTTCTTGTAGGAGGTTGAAGTTGAGGTAGAAGGTATCTCCTTCATTACTAAGCTTGATTGACCAACGGGTCTTTTGGTTTGGGATAGGTACTTCGGCCTCTACTTTGGGTCCTTTTTAACGATGTATGCAGCATCATCAACATGCTTTCCTGGTTAATTGGCAACACAAATGGTTTCATTTTTATTTGCCATTTTTATATCCTATTCGTAAGCCTAGAGTTGAGCGAACAACTTCTTTGTGGAGATTTTAATAGATCTTTTTCTTTCAAAGTGGTCGTCTTGACGAACATGTAATTTGGACAATATTTTGGCATTAAGATCTATATTAGAATACACTTTGTCCAGTGTCTTCCACTCACTCACGTTAGTGTTGAATCATGCTTCCATGGCCTTAACGTTTTCGCCCGAAAGCATCTAGAATGATTCATACTTATCAAAGCAGACTTGGAGCATATTTCTTTTCATTTAATTGGTTTCTTGACACAGGCCTCCAAGGTAGTCCAATACTTCTCTAGCGTTATTGAACTGCATCACATCTTCTTCCAGCACCTCAAGTAAAGCTGATAGGATCAGCTTATGAGCAATATTGTCCAGTTGGGCACACCTTTTATCTTCTTGCATCCACTTATTGTATGGTTTTTCAACCATATCAGGCGCATCACCACCTCTAAGACATGTCTTGGCCTTCAAAATCTTTATGGGTTCGCGCTCGATGACGTTAACCATATCTGGATGTATGCTCTAGAGCACTATGGTGTATCTCTTCTTCTATATGGGAAACTTTTTTGTCAAGTATGGTGAAAGTTTTGTATTATTCATGATTGAAGTATAACCTACTCGCAAAAATAGAAAAGAGTGCAAGGAAATGGATGTGGTCCTAAGCGTCTCAAAACAACTTGTATGTGAAGACCAACTGCTCTGATACCACTTGTTAGTACCTAGATCAGAGTTTTTGCATAGCAAAAAGATTTAAGAAATTTGCACTCACAAACTTCAAGTCTTTGACCAGTTGGTGCTTCTGAAAACTAGTTATTAGCAAGTTTGGTTATTTAATCAAATTCAAGTATACTTTTAATTTTAGAGAGTATTGAGTTTTAAAATCCTTGCAAGTATGAAAATAAACCATTAAATGTGCAAAATGATTTATAAAGGTTCAGACACACAAAAGTCTATCGTCCTCTCTTCAGATCTAAAGTTTAGAAATGACTAAACTTCTAGTTACAGTCGAGTCTTACGCTCTTTTGCAAGCTAGTGAATGTTAATGTCCACCAGTCCAGTTGCTCACCAGTCCGGGCTGCTGCTTTCTTATGCTTCCTCGTATTTGGAGTTTGGGCACAATACTTAGCCTCCTTCTGGAGCCTTGGAGTTTTTAAGTTCTTCCCAAACTTTTGATCCTTTATGGCTAAACACCCGTGATAATCACAACTTGGAGATAAGAGCGACTGTTGTGTTCTTACTTGGAAAGTAAGAACACCAAGACTAAACTTGTGCTTCAAAGTAATAAATCTTGTTTCCAAAGATGACACACGATGAGCTAAAGATAGCCTCACATGTTGAAATCTTTGAGATTGCAATTTAGTAGAGTTTCATCGCTTATCTTCTCTTCTAGAGCACTCGTTTATTTATATGCAAAGTCGAAAAGATTTGAAATTATAGTCGTTGATAGACATATCTGATGTTGTCCAATCCACTGCCTCTCTTTTTTGTGGACGAATGGTTGTTTTCTAGAAAATTTGCACCTGCTCCACCTTTTTAAACACATAGTGTTGACTCTGCAATTTTGGGTCAAAACGACTATGCCAGTCTGAGATGGTTGAAGAAATCTTCAAAGTTTAAGGAATCTCCATTCTTAAAGTCTGACTTTTAGGGAAGCCTCTGACTTCAGCAACTGGCTGGTAAACTGGTAAAGTTCAAGCTGGTGACTTCGGACTATTTCTCTGAATGTTTGTTCCGAACTGGTAGCCAGTTTCTTCAAACTCCTTGCGTATCCCAAACTGGTGGATTAGTTCCCTAACCAATTTTCTTGATAAGCTCCATTACAACTCAATAAATATTCTAATACAACTTTACAAGTTTGGACTAAGTATAGCTATTCTAGAGACACTCTAAACTTATATTAACTTGACACTCTAAAATAAATAAACAACGAGGAGTGATACTTTCGAACATATACTCTTATATTTTTAATGTATTAATTCATCTATCTTATGCTCATAATAATAATAATAATAATAATAATAATAATAATAATAATAATAATAATAATAATAATAATAATAATAATGTTTGCTTGTTCCAAATCATATGCAAGAAAAGTTTTACTAGCTTGCACCCTCCAAGCTAGGTGTTCTGGCACTAGCTTAGGTTTTGAAAACTGATTATAGTATTTGAATAATACTCGAATGTTTTAGGTGTTGGGCTTCAAATCAAATGCAAAACTTAAAAGAAAGAAGTAAAGAACACAATGGATTTATAGAGGTTCGGAAAAAACTGTCCTACCTCCTCTCTTCATACTCACAATTTTGAAATCACCAAGGAAAAGATTACATAGATGTTGCACGATTTGTTGCTAGCTGATGAATGCCCGTGTCCAACAGCTCACTTTCCTACTCGCCGAGTCCTTCGCTTCTTTATATATAAAGTGTGGGCGTACCACTCAATCTCCACTTGGTCGTTGTACTTTGAGTTCTTCCCTGGAACATCAGCTTGCGGTATACACCCTTAATAGTTACGACTGTTGTAGTGGCAACTCCAAGACATTTTCTTCATTAAAAAGTAATAAAATTAAAGTAACAGCTCTTGCTACAAGTACAAAGCATCATGCCATATCAAGCACACAAAAAGTAAGTTGTTAGACAGCCTGAAAGTTTTAATGCTTGAGTATGAAATTCATCAGAGTTTCGGTGCTTGCGTGATTCGTGAAATACTTCGTAACCATCTCCTGTTGTATTACAACCTCAATTTATAGGCATTCTTGTAGAGGTTTGAATTTGAAGTCGTTGTGAGAGAAAAATATCCCGCCCAATTAGAAGTCTTAGTTTTTTTTAATTGGACTGTCCTGGCTCTCAGAGCAAGTGGACTTTGAGGTCTTAGTGAGAGCGGCTCCTAGCCAGTCTGGGGAATGTCTGCTGGTTGATTTCTTGGATGAATAAGCTTTAAAGATCCTAGACTTTAAGATTTCTTTTCTTAAAATCTAGCTTGGAAAGAACTTTTTTGTCTTGGCTCACTATGTCTTTATGTGATGGTTTGGGAACCGCCTTTGTTGGTGACATCCTGGTGATGACGTGTCAGCCAACTACCTCTAAAGGTAAAGACCTTTTGCTAGTGAATGAAGTTCAACTAGCAAACTCCCAAAAGCTTGCTATCAGCTCTGATGTACAACTCGTTAATTTATATACAAGATCTAGTTAGAGATACACTAACTGGTGATATGTTTGACACATTAAAATAACATAATAAGAAATTACTAATATTAATTCCTAGTAATGACGGATGATAGCTTTTAACATTCTTATTTCTTTTCTACAAAAAAATATTAAAAAATATATTTATTCATTAATAAAAAATAACATCAAATATTATATGGGATTATGTGTAATTGGAACACCTAAAGTATCATATCAACAATATAATCGCGATGAACGAAGTATATAATTAACTGCAAAATTTTGTGTAATACATATCGAGGATCTTATTTGGTAAGATGGATATAATCATTTTATTTTATTTTTAAACTTTAAGAATTAATCGATTGTGGATAACTTTGATAAAGAAATAAATTGTTAAATTAATTAATTAATTTGTTAAAGGGATCGACGATTTTTTTTAGATAAACGATTAATTTATTTAAGTTAATCAATCAATTCATATAAAATAAATAAATAAATTTATTTTATAATGAAAATCAGTCAATTAGTAATTAATTTCATGAAATGAAATTTAGGAGTATATTTAAGTGGTGTAATAATGAATTTTACAAGCAAAAAGAAAGTTTTAAAAGATTTGATGATGAGAGAAGTAGCGTAAATTATAGTTTGGTTGCATTAATTAGGAAAGTGTAGACAGGTGGGAGTTGCAAATATTTAAACCGACAATTTATGAAGTATAACATAAGCACGCAAACTCTAAAATTAATGAGGCCGTTGCCGCTCCGCATTACACACTCCAACCATATATCAACTCCCGATTTTATAACTTAAGTAGTTAATTATTTAATTTGTAGTTAATTATTTTGGGTAAATAGGAGAAAATATTCTAAATTATTGACGTTTTCAGAAAAATACCACAATCTATTTCCATAAGTTAAAATATCCCAATATTTACTTTCATTTATTAATTATATCCAAATTTATTGATATTTTAGGAAAATACTTCAATGTATTATTATTAGTTTACAATACCCCAATCTTTAATTTCGTTTATGAATTATATCAAAACGAGAAATATTATTGGCTCACACAAATATAACAATCTAAACAACTAACATCGTCCGTGTTAAATTTAATGTACTAAACAATCAATAATTGTTATATATTCAAATGCATTTATCTTTTGAAAAGTATTAAAAACTCCATGTTCTGCTCTTTTTTTGTTTCCTTCAGTTACTTGAATTCCTTATTTTTCTCTCAATGCGTGTTTTAACGTGTGATCTTTTATGAAAATATATGCGTCTTCTTTTGGATTGGACGTTACACCAACCGAAGGAAACAAAAAAAAAGAAGAAGAAGAAGAGTAGAACATGAAGTTTAAATACTTTTCAGAATATATAGCAAATGGTGATTGTCTAATACATTAAATTTAACACGACGAATATAGTTGTTTTGACTGTCATCTTTGTGTGAGCCAATAATATTTGTTCCTTTGGTATAATTCGTAAACGAAATTAAAGATTCAGATATTTTTAACGAAATTAAAGATTCAGATATTTTTAACTAATAATAATACATTAGGGTATTTTCCTGAAATATCAATAGATCAGAGTATATTTCATAAATAAAAGTAAAGATTGAGGTATTTTTAACTTATGAAAATAGATTGGAGTATTTTTCCGAAAATGTCAATAGTTTAGGATATTTTTTCCTATTCACCCAATTATTTTTGTATTAATTCGAATTATGTGGACACAATACACTTATTATTTAAATAATTACTGTTTAAGAAAATTGTTTATCCTTTGATTTCCTATAGTATTCTAATAATTAACAAGCTGATTTTGTTTTTCACTATTCGTTAAATGTATCCCGAGATATTGGTCTTAACCATTTTTTAATGATGTAGTGTAAATAGATTATGAAATTTAGTGTGGGGCTTCATTATGTTTTTCATAAATAAAAATACGTTATGGAATAAAATTGAAAAAGGTTTTATGTTTATCTACATTATCGTCAGCCCTTTGTACGCATTTTTCTTACACACAACTTAAAAATGAAGGAACTTTGAATAAAAATATTGAATCAATACACTACTTAAATAAAAAAATTGTCCATGTGAATTTGCCATTAGTGAGTGTTGGGCCCAAAAATGATTGGACCATAAGGACTAGGCCCAGGTCCAGTAGACAGGGCAACGGCCGAAAAATGTCCGCTCAAACAAGCTCCTTCAAGCCCACCAGGACCTGCCTAACGGAACTAGCCCAACGGACCACGACCCACTAGTAGGGTCCAGCTCCCACAGAGTACAACCCAAGAGGCTCAAATCAGGACCTACCGACTATGGGACCATCGAAGATCTTCATGACCCGTTCCTCCCAACAAGGAGTTCCGGAACTAGTATGCACAACCCATCAAGAGGATAAGAAGATCAAGTCCCAGGTCGCGCAAAGCTCGGTAGGAGGTTCAGAATCCTATTCCAACTACCCCATGAAAGATGGAATCACTTGCAAATTCTCCGCGCCGCCAACGGGAAGCGCTCCCTGCCTAGCTGAAACCCTAGCTCCATGAACCCGAAGAAAGCTCAACGACCACCACCAACGGTTTCAACAAAGATCGAAACCTCCCCCAAAGTTAGCTATGGTTGTAACGGCTCCCTTGAATTATAAAAGGGTTGTTGATAGTTCATTTGGCACACATTTTTTTGGCTTAATACGTTTGTACTCTCGAGCTCACTTTGCCTAATTATCTTATTATCAATAATACGTTCATATTATTGCATTGTTCTTTGGTCATATTCTATTTGGATTATCACAAGTTCCAAGGGTCCTTATTTAATCACAAATCGAACCTCAACAATTTGGCGCCCATCGTGGGGCCTTTGGAACAAAAACTTGATCTTTTTTATAGGAGATGGCTGAAGGACAGGCTCCGACAGTAAGTTCCAACGCTGAAAGCACTCCCTCCAGGCAGGTGGAGCCCCGGAAACCTGAGCAATGATGCTCCAGAATCTCCTACTGAGGATGGAGCTAAACCGCGCGACACAACTGGTGCTGAGCTTCCCTCTGCCGCCTCCTCGTCAATTAACAATCCAAACATGGTGCAACTCATGAACCAGGTCCGAGATGCGCAAAAAGAGATTGCAAGAATCAACCTCCAGATGGAGGAAATGACGAGGGAGCCCCTGCGCTTCTATGTCGCCCGCTTCAACGAGGAGTTTGTCAACATATCCAAACCCCCCAGTCAACTGCAATCGGGGCTTTCAGGATGGGTCTCGATGTAGACTCTGACCTGTACAAGGAGCTGACCTTGTACTCATGCCAGACACTGGACGATGCCCTTAACAAGGCTGGGGCTCGTATAAAGTGAGAAGAAGACGAACCCTATCGGTTCTTGACAAGGAATGCCTTCCGCACTCCAAGGAGATTGTCAAGAGACGACAAATATGAACCCCATGACAAGAAGGAGGCCAGGTAGCATCCATACACACAACCGCCAAGGATCAGCACTCCCTACGTGCTCGACTACACCCTGAGCATAGAACCTTCAGACTTGGTGAACAACATGCTCAAATAGATGCTTGGGGCTGTAAGATGGTCGCCTCGTATGACCACTGACCCAGCCTCGTGGGATGCCAAGAAGTTTTGCGAATTCCATAACGACCATGGTCATCGTATAGAGGAGTGTCGTGCACTAAGAATTGAAGTTATGGAATTCCTAAAAAAGGGCTTGCTCATGTAGTATCTTTCACCAAAGGCAAATAAGACCTGGACCCGAGAAAAAACCAACCCCGGGAAAAAGCCAAATGATGACGAACCTTTGCCAGCATCTTCAACCACGGAGAAAATGGTGCACTACATCACTAGAGGATCAGAAGCCAGCGAGATCAACCGAAGCTCAGCCAAAAGAGCCAGTTGCAACGCAAAAAATGCGGATGGAATACCCCGCAAATACCCGGAGCACAAAATCATTGAGTTTACCAATGAAGATTTGCAAGGAATCCATCAACCACATCACGACGCACTGGTCATATTGTATCCAATATCCAACTGCCGCATTTGTTAGATCTTGGTTGACACGGAAGCTCGGCTAACCTATTGTTTTTCCAAGCTTTCAAGGAGATGGTCATTCCTGAGTCGATGTTAATAGGAAATATCACCCAACTGACTGGGTTCAGTGGGGAGAAAAGAAACACACTAGGGGACGTACGTCTCCTAGTCTACTGTGGCGGAGAAAACTTGGACCTGACCTTCCAGGTCGTAGACGCTCCCTTGGCCTACAATGCCATCCTGGGATGACCATGGCTGCACGAGCTTTTGGCCATCCACTCCACCTACAATCAAGTAGTTAAATTCCCTACGATATGGGGAATACACACCATCCATGGTGAGCAGACGGCACCCAGGGCCTCAAGGCAGTGAACACGATCGAGGAACCGATCAAATCCATGCCTCCCGAGGTTCTGGAGGAGGTCTATCTGGACGAACGCAACACTGCCATGACAACTTTCATCGGAGCGGAGTCAGCTGCGGAGGTCCACACCGAGCTCGTACAATTCATGCGCTTAAACACCACGTCTTCACATGGTCCCACAAAGATATGACGGAAATCGACCCAGAGATAATGACCCACAAACTGCAAGTACATCCCCATAGAAAAGCCTGTCCAACAAAGGCGGCAAAAGTTGGATCTAAAAAAGAATCAGGCTTTCAACAAAGAGATCGATAAAGTCCTGAATATCAGGTTGGTCCGAGAAGTTAAGCACCCAACATGGCAGGCAAACGTCGTGGTCGTAAAGAAAAAGAACGGCAAAAATTGCGTCTGCATCCACTTCTCTGACCTCAACAAGGCATGCCCCAAGGACCCTTACCCATTGCCACACATCGACAACATCGTAAATGCAACCGAAGGGCACGACCTCCTGAGCTTCATTGATGCCTTTTCAGGGTACAACCAAATTCAAATGCACCCGTTGGATCAGGAGAAGACGACATTTATAACTAATAAAGGAATTTACTGCTATAAGGTGATGCCCTTAAGCCTCAAAAATGCCGGATTAACCTATCAGAGGTTGGTTAACAAGATGTTCGAGCACCTCACCGGAAGGACCATGGAAGTATACATCACCGATATGCTGGTCAAGTCCCTCAAAGCAGAGGACCATGTGGCGCACCTGTAAGAGGCCTTCTAAACCTTGAAAAATACAACATGAAGCTCAACCCCGCAAAATGTGCATTCGGGGTATCCTCGGGCAAGTTCTTGGGATACATGGTCACGAAGAGGAGGATAGAGTCCGATCCCAATCAAATTAAGGCAATCTACTAACTACCTCACCCCCGCAATCCAAAAGAGGTACAAAAGCTGACTAGCCGGCTCGCAGCCCTGAGAAGGTTCGTGGGAAAGTTGATGAAGCCCAAGGTGCAGTTCAAGAGCAAGATCCAGCCTATATTCCTAGTGGACCTATGACGAGATCTAGGGCCAAGAAGCTAAGAGATGGTTTGCTAGAACTGATTAAAGAGATTTGGGCTCAAGAAGTATTCAAGAAGCCCATCGGAGTAGAAAATCAAATTAGGTCAAGATGGATTAATTAATTTATGACATCTGGGCTTAGTTGATTTGATTTTGGATTAGATTTATTTAATTACGAATTTAATTAGTTATTAGATGTTATTTACTTTTTAGATATTATTTTCAAGATATACATGTTGTATATCTTGAAAGATTTGATATGTTTTTTTTAGATTTGATTTCTTAGATAGATTAAGAGTAGAGATTTCGTTTTTTTTCACCCTATAAATAGGGCTTTATACTTTCGAATTTAGACTCAGTTTTCAGTTCAATAATATTTTGTGAGTTTAATTCTCCAATTCTGAAAGCTCCAGAATCTCTGTGGATTCTTTGAAATTCGAATTGACTTATCAACTGGACTTACACATCCAATTGTGGTGTCTTCATCATTCTGCGTCATTAGTTCTTCAGCTTCTTGGGGTGTATATGAGATTTGTCTGGAATATGTCATTTGAACGGTCGAAATAGGGTTGCTGAACTTCCATCCGTTCGTCATTTTCGTTTCCAGTTCTGTTCAAGTTATTTTTGAGTCGTGTCAACTCTTGTTCCTGGGCTGCGATCTAAACCTTCCCGGCAAGGATTGTATCAAAATTATTTTGAGAAAACACAAGCATTCTTCCAAACATTAAAGAAGGGAAAGAAATTCGAGTGGAATGACGAATGCGCGAGGGCTTCGGAGGAACTTAAGCATTACTTAACTAGCCCTTCGGTCCTAGCTAAGACTGAGGTTGGAAAGGTCCTCTTGCTGTACCTCTCCTTATCTGAGAAAACAGTTAGCTCGGTCCTCCTCGGCACCCTCCGGTTACCCCGAGGAACCTGAACGTGGAATTCAACCACAACACCACCGGACGTGGCCAAAATGTTCCGCACGATACAGGGGAGGACCCAGGACCGGGGCTGGCTAGGGAGAAATCCCGACGTGCCCCACAATGGCCATGAATGCAATCAAGAGCCGCTTGAACTACTTCTAGTATTTGTTGGCTCGTGTTCCGGGAGTACCACAATCGGAAAGAAATATTGCAAATGAAATCTACGTGGACTCACCCTTTGCTCCAAGCATTTCCAACATCGAGATCTCGATATAGGTTATCCCATACAACGGGACTACTGACCCTGAGAACCACATCGCTATCTACAAGTAGATTCGCCGCGTTAATATTAGCCGAGGAGCGCGAAGCATGCATGTGCAAGAACTTTCGGTCTAGCCTGACTGGACCCGCCCTGGAGTGGTTCGTAAGCCTCCTATAAGGATGCATATCCACCTTTGCTCAACTTTATCAGCTCTTCCGGCGGCAATATCCAGTAGTCAAAAACTTGAAAAGCACCCCGATGAACTTTATGCCATCATCCAAAAGCCCAGGGAGCCCCTGCGCTCCTATGTCGCCCGCTTCAACAAGGAGTTTGTCAACATATCCAAACCCCCCAGTCAACTGCAATCGGGGCTTTCAGGATGGGTCTCGATGTAGACTCCGACCTGTACAAGGAGCTGACCTTGTACTCATGCCAGACACTGGACGATGCCCTTAACAAGGCTGGGGCTCGTATAAAGTGAGAAGAAGAAGAACCCTATCAGTTCTTGACAAGGAATGCCTTCCGCACTCCAAGGAGATGGTCAAGAGACGACAAATATGAACCCCATGACAAGAAGGAGGCCAGGTCACTTCCATACACACAACCGCCAAGGATCAGCACTCCCTACGTGCTCGACTACACCCTGAGCATAGAACCTTCAGACTTAGTGAACAACATGCTCAAACAGATGCTTAGGGCTGTAAGATGGTCGCCTCGTATGACCACTGACCCAGCCTCGTGGGTTGCCAAGAAGTTCTGCGAATTCCATAACGACCATGGTCATCGTATAGAGGAGTGCCGTGCACTAAGAATTGAAGTTATGGAACTCCTAAAACAGGGCTTGCTCATGTAGTATCTTTCACCAAAGGCAAATAAGACCTGGACCCGAGAAAAAACCAACCTCGGGAAAAAGCCGAACGATGACAAACCTTTTCCAGCATCTTCAACCTCGGAGAAAATGGTGCACTACATCACTAAAGGATCAAAAGCCAGCGAGCGAAGCTCAGCCAAAAGAGCTTGTTGCACCGCAAAAAGTACGGATGGAATACCCCGCAAATACCCGGAGCACGAAATCATCGATTTTACCAATGAAGATTTGCCAGGAATCCATCATCCACATCACGACGCACTGGTCATATTGTAGCCAATCTCCAATTGCCGCATTTGTTAGATCTTGGTTGACAACGGAAGCTCGGCTAACATATTGTTCTTCCAAGCTTTCAAAGAGATGGTCATTCCTGAGTCGAAGTTAATAGGAAATATCACCCAACTGACTGGGTTCAGTGGGGAGAAAAGAAACACACTAGGGGACGTATGTCTCCTAGTCTACTGTGGCGGAGAAAACTTGGACCTGACCTTCCAGGTCGTAGACGCTCCCTTGGCCTACAATGCCATCCTGGGATGACCATGGCTGCACGAGCTTTAGGCCATCCACTCCACCTACAAACAAGTAGTTAAATTCCCTACGATATGGGGAATACACACCATCCATAGTGAGCAGACGGCACCCAGGGCCTCAAGGCGGTGAACACCATCGAGGAACCGATCAAATCCATGCCTCCCGAGGATCTGGAGGAGGTCTATCTGGACGAATGCAACACTGCCAAGATAACTTTCATCGGAGCGGAGTTAGCTTTGGAGGTCCACACCAAGCTCGTACAATTCCTGCGCTTAAACACCACGTCTTCACATGGTCCCACAAAGATATAACGGAAATCGACCTAGAGATAATGACCCACAAACTGCAAGTACATCCCCACAGAAAAGCCTGTACAACAAAGGCGGCAAAAGTTGGATCTAAAAAAGAATCGGGCTTTCAACAAAGAGATCGATAAACTCCTGAATATCAGGTTGGTCCGAGAAGTTAAGCACCCAACATGGCTGGCAAACATCGTGATCGTAAAGAAAAAGAACGGCAAAAATTGCGTCTGCATCCACTTATCTGACCTCAACAAGGCATGCCCCAAGGACCCTTACCCATTGCCACACATCGACAACATCGTAAACTCAACCGAAGGGCACGACCTCCTGAGCTTCATTGATGCCTTTTCAGAGTACAACCAAATTCAAATGCATCCGTTGAATCAGGAGAAGATGACATTTATAACTAATAAAGGAATTTACTGCAATAAGGTGATGCCCTTAAGCCTCAAAAATGCCGGATCAACCTATCAGAGGTTGGTTAACAAGATGTTCGAGCACCTCATCGGAAGGACTATAGAAGTATACATCACCGATATGCTGGTCAAGTCCCTCAAAGCAGAGGACCATGTGGCGCACCTGTAAGAGGCCTTCTAAACCTTGAAAAATACAACATGAAGCTCAACCCCACAAAATGTGCATTCGGGGTATCCTCGGGCAAGTTCCTGGGGTACATGGTCACGAAGAGGAGGATAGAGTTCGATCCCAATCAAATTAAGGCAATCTATTAACTACCTCACCCCCGCAATCCAAAAGAGGTACAAAAGCTGACCAGCCGGCTCGCAGCCCTGAGAAGGTTCGTGGGAAAGTTGATGAAGCCCAAGGTGCAGTTCAAGAGCAAGATCCAGCCTATAATCCTAGTGGACCTATGACGAGATCTAGGGCCAAGAAGCTAAGAGATGGTTTGCTAGAACTGATTAAAGAGATTTGGGCTCAAGAAGTATTCAAGAAGCCCATCGGAGTTGAAAATCAAATTGGGTCAAGATGGATTAATTAATTTATGACATCTGGGCTTAATTGATTTGATTTGGGCTTAGATTTATTTAATTACGAATTTAATTAGTTATTAGATGTTATTTACTTTTTAGATATTATTTTCAAGATATACATGTTGTATATCTTGAAAGATTTGATATGTTTTTTTTAGATTTGATTCCCTAGATAGATTAAGAGTAGAGATTTCGTTTTTTTTTACCCTATAAATAGGGCTTTATACTTTCGAATTTAGACTCAGTTTTCAGTTCAATAATATTTTGTGAGTTTAATTCTCTAATTCTGAAAGCTCCAGATTCTCTGTGGATTCCTTGAAATTCGAATTGACTTATCAACTGGACATACACATCCAATTGTGGTGTCTTCTATCATTCTGCGTCATTAGTTCTTCAGCTTCTTGGGGTGTATATGAGATTTGTCTGGAATACGTCATTTGAAGGGTCGAAATAGGGTTGCTGAACTTCCATCCATTCGTCATTTCCGTTTCCAGTTCTATTCAAGTTAATTTCGTGTCGTGTCAACTCTTGTTTCTGGGCTGCGATCTAAACCTTCCCGGCAAGGATCGTATCAAAAGTATTCCGAGAAAACAAAAGCATTCTTCCAGACTTTAAAGAAGGGAAAGAAATTCGAGTGGAATGACGAATGCGCGAGGGCTTTGGAGGAACTTAAGCATTACTTAACTAGCCCTTCGGTCCTAGCTAAGACCGAGGTTGGAAAGGTCCTCTTGCTGTACCTCTCCTTATCTGAGAAAGCAGTTAGCTCGGTCCTCGTGGGAGAAGTCAGGACCGTTCAACACCCGGTCCAGTACACCAGCAAAACCCTGCTAGATCCTGAGACTAGGTACACCACTTTAGAAAAGTAAGCATTGTCACTTACCAATTCCGTTTGAAAATTGAATCCCTACATCGAGGCACACCCCATCAAGGTTGTGACTGCGTATCCGCTACGCACGGTGTTCTCAAAACCGAGCCTATCCAGCAGGCTACTCAAATGGGCCGTGGAACTTTGGGGTATAGCATGGAATACGAACGATGGACCGCGATCAAATCCCAGGTGTTGGCAGACTTTGTGGCGAAGTTCACCAATGACCTCCAAACCCTGACGGAGCACGAAGTGGCTCACCTCGTCCATGAGTCCGTAGTAGAGGAGCCATGGCTCCTTCATATAGATGGGGCCAGCAACGCTCATGGCATGGAGCCGGACTACACTTATCCAGCCCCTGGGGCGAGACTTTTCAAAGATCAATCTGGTTGAACTTCGACATCACCAGCAATGAAGCCGAGTAGGAGGCTTTGCTAAGAGGTACCCTTCTAGCTTAGAAAATCGGGGCTAGGAGGGAAGACATCCTCAGCAACTCGCAGCTAGGGGTTAACCCCAGTTCCTATGCTATCACAAAGAAATGAAAAAGTTAAGAGAGTCCTTCCAAGAATGCAACATCAAATACGTAGCACGGGAAGAGAATTGCATGGACGAAGCCCTATCCAGTCTAGCCACCACGATCGTAACCCAAATCTAGAAACTAATCCCAGTAATATGAGTCAAACACCCAATCGATACGAACTAGGTGGAGGTCGCTCCTGTGGCCATGGAAGATGAGTCTTCATAGATAACACCTATAAGGTCATTCTTTGAAAGCGGAACTAAACTAACCGAAAACAAAACTTTACGACTCAAATGGCAAGCCGCCAAATACATAATAGCAAACGATGCTTTGTATCGAAAATCCCTGATAGGGACCCTACTCAGTAATGACGGTGAAAATTGCAACACTTAATCACGTTAAATTTATCAATCCAGGTTCTTTCAATTCGCTCTAATGAACATCATTTACTCGTTTGAAGGAACTTATAGCTAGGCAAGCACAAGTCGTTGAGTGTTTATCTAACTAGGAAAAAATCATAACAAAACCTTGCATAAATGAAATAAAGCATAAATCCAAACATGTTCAATTATCTTCCAATGTTTAAACAATCAATTCTCTTCAACTAGGTAGAAAAAGTATCAAGTGCAACAATGAGATAAGAGTGAGAATTGAATGAATGTCCATTGTGTCTAGATTGAGTCAAATCATATTGTAAACCATGTTTAATCCCTAGGAGATTGAGCAATCGACCCTACACTTGTTAACCCCTTGTCAGGACGAGCTAACGGTTGATGATGCTAAGACTCGCAAACAACTACGTTATTAAGCCCTAGACCACTCCAAATAGAACGTCAATTATCGCCCTATGACCTAGCACCGCACAAGGATTGGAGCTAAAATCGTAGGAATCTACACTATTCACGACAATTCCGACCGCGTGTTGGCTGCAACGTTCACTTCAACTACCTCCTAAGCTGGCTATTACTTACACCAGAGAGGTAAGAACCAAGATCTAGTGCAATCCATGCTCTCAAAGAAAAGTAAAAAATCAAAATTCAACACAATATCCATCCAATCAATACTCACAATAGAGTTTAGTTCCTCATACCTTCAATTGTGTACAATACAATAGAGAAAATGATAGAATCCATTACAAATTGATAGGTCAAATGAAGATCTTCCTCAATTGTCTTCCTTGTACTCAATCTACCTCTTGATCTTCCCCCAAATGTGGAGGAATGTGGCCGAGATCTCCTTGAATATGGATGGGGAGTGTTTGGAAGATTGATTGGGAGAGAATTCTCGTGACGGTTATTTGGAATTTGACCAAAAGTTCTTTTAAAATTCAAAGATCCCCCTTTTATAAATGAGCTAACAGGGCCTCCGATCACCCGGTCGAAGTATGGCTCGCCCGGTCGAAGATGGAAACTGCCAAACCACTAAAAAACCCTCTCTGGCTTGCCCGGTCAGATTTGGCTCGACCGAACTTGCTCTCTGTTCACACGGCTCGGTCGAGCAGGCTCAGCTCGACCGGTCAAAGTCTTTGTCAGGCTTGGCTCGGTGGGTCCTGCTCTGCTCGGTTGGTCGAGCTCTCTATCCGGCTTGGCTCGGCCGGTCCTGCTCCCTCGGCTGGTCAACGCCTCCAAACTCCAAACTCGTGCGATTTGCCTCCAAAACTCCACCAAAAATGTTAGTTTTTGCTCAAAACTCATCCTAAAACATTCCAAACACAAAAACACGAAAACAAAACGAAACAACAACAAAAACATATGATATGAGGGTAAAATGGCTACAAACATACACGCTCACACATAAAAAATTAGGTTATTTTACACACATATCATAATCCCCCAAACTTGAACCTTCGATTGTCCTCAATCAAAACAAAGTAAAGCAATCCATGAACCTCATGAAACAACCTCACAACTCATCTTAATTATCTTGGTATGACCTAATCAATCGAGATTATCACCTAACTTTGTGACACGGTTAATGCTAACGACTTGAACCACTCATCAATTTTAGAATAAAGAAATAAAAGCACTCCCTTACGTGTTTAAGGACAATGAGCATCACTCATTCACAAGATATCGAGCACAATTTTCATAAGCTTGAAACTATTCTCACCACAATACTACAATGAGTTGGCTCCTAAAATCAAAAAGTTCTTTGTTTTCGGTAATAATGTGGCTTACTAAAGGGTAGGTGGTTTTGGGCTAAAAGTGACTACTTCTCCATTTCCCAAAACCCCCAAACTTAATCTCTTCAATCCACTTCCAACCCGAGGCTTTTTATTCACAACATTTCTTTTTTTTCCATTTCTTTCTTTTTTCTTTCTCTTATTTTTACAACACCATCATTCATTCATTTCATGGTGCCTCTCTTTCTTTTCTCTTTTTTTTCAAGCACTCCAAATTTTTGTTGGTGCTTCCTTTTTTTTTTTAGGATTCACATCAATCCTTTATTTCATACCTTCCATGCCTCAACAATTGCCATACAAAGGTACCAAACAATTCCCATCCCAACTCTCATCACCGTATTCACCCTCATACACTCATTCCCCCCAAATTTGTCCTAATAACCTCAAAGGAAATCCACCATTAAAGCACAATCACGGGGGTCAAAGATATGAAAGACAAAATTATGATAACAACCGCCTTATACTCCGGGAGTGAAAGGTGGGACTAAGAATTGATGGCCTAATATCATTTTTTAGTTACCAAACTCATGCCAAATAGATAGAGAATAAGTGCAAGTTCTTGATCTTGTGCTCTCAATCTTGCCACTCACAAATAAAGATATGACAATATCATGGCTCAAATCTCACAGCTTTTTGTCAAGTCCTATGCATTAACCACACACAAAACTCAGCAATTCAAAAGTTCAACTAAAACATGCCTTGACAACTAGATTCCGCCCTATCATTAGTCAAAGTAAATATCAAGCTTACTAAGTAAATCATGTTTAAAACCTCAAGTTTTTGTTTGGGTTCATCACACACACACAAACAAGCACACAACATCCTAACAACAATCTACATGCCATGAAACAATTTTAATGAAACTAATTGAAAAAAGAAATGATAGAAAGCGTTACCCATCGGTAGACATGATCAAACCGCTCTTCCATGCCTTATTTGTACCTACTACAAATCAACATAAACACCACCAAACTATTGAGCATAAACAAACCAATTAAGTTCTCATTTCCACCGACTTTCCACTAACCAAACATCAACAAAAATAAATCAATATCCACTAGCTCCACCATTCATACCAAAACATGCAACATATCCACAAACCAAACCAAATAGAAAGAATTAAATCTCATGCAAGCTCGCTAATAATCCATCAGCAAACCATTCAACTAAAATTAAAGCATCCAAACAACATCCACATCCAAATCCATCATTCAAACCAAAGTAAAGGTAGATCAACACCATTATACAACCCCATCGAAAGTCAAATGATTTAAAATCAATTCAAACTAAACTAAACTAAACTAAGATAGAGATAGAGAGAAGAGTAAACCAGAGTAGAGCACCGGATACCGACCATTCCCCCCAAACTTAGTCAAGTTAGACTAAGTTTGAAAAAATGTATGCGGTGCACTCTCACTCCTCTGGATCTGGCGGCTGGTCACGACAACAGTGCTGGCATGGCATGGGGATCACCTCCTCACAACGAGACATAATCAGTCGATTTGAAACATAATGAGCATCAGTACATCAACCAGTTAGACCGATCCAGCAAATCATCAACCTCCGTAAGAGCACGGTTAGGCAATTCCATTCCCATGTCACCAAACTTGTAGAAATAACAAATACCCAACTCAGAGGGAACCAAGAATGCCTTAGTAACTAATGCAGTCGTATTAAGACTCAACCCGGGGCAAAGACTCCCGATACAGCAACACCACATGATTAAAAAATAGGAAACAGTAATCGTCCACCACAAATGACTGAATTATCAAAACTGATGGTATTGTTCCAATTCTCCATTAACCATCCACCAATAGAAAAATTCCTACCATGCTGTAAAGCAAATAGAAATTGAAAATCATGAATGCCAACAATCCCAGTGCCAGAGAAACCGCAAGACCATCCCTCGATCATATGGTGAAGATAACGAACAACTGGATTCTTAATCAAATGCGACCTACAAGCTATGATATTAAAATCATGCAAAGGTGCAATTCCAGAAATAGATTCCAAAAATCCAGGAGGACTCATCTCATCGAACATAAATTTTGCTTCTCCCGAACACCCAAAAATCATGTCAATCTCTTGCCTACTAAGGAAAAATTCTTGACCATTGAGTTTGAATTTTACCATTTCTGGAAGACCTTGTGCACTCCACGTAACCCAAACCGAAGCCAAAAACTCCTTTGTAAGCATCATGTAAGCAGACCATTTCCCATGTAGTAGTTTCCACCATCCCATACCTTCGAACAAATTCCAGACATCTTTCTTGAAATCCAATGCTTCCAAGGTAACTGGGCATAAGTACGTTGTTCCAACCACTTGCTGTTGTGTCAGCACAATGAATCGAGCATATTCATCGTCGTCAAATCCTTCAGGCCTGCAAATGGAGGAAGAAGGAAAGCCACTTTCATGCCGATTAGGCATTGAGAAATTGAAAGGTAAGAATTGAACAAATCAAAGCAAAATGATGTTCAAGGAAATTTAGAAGTGAAAAATCTCGACCGAAATAAATTAAGGGGAACATGGGCAATAAAAATGCATGTAAAACAACCCGTCGCTCGACCGAGCAAAGTTTTTGTCCGGGCTGCTTCTGCGCGTGCGCTTGAGCTCAGCCGAGCCTGCCTCGCTCGACCGAGCGAGGCCTCTGTTTGCGATCCTTTTGCCTGGCACGGTTAAGCTCGGGCGAGTGAAGCCCCCTTTCGATTTTTTTTTCGAACTTGTTCCTGCATAATCCGGTCACTTCGCCTCAAACATTTCAAATCATGAATCACATTGCCAATCAACATTGTAGAACCACAAACAATCAAGAATCCTTCACATCAATAAATAACATTATTCAACCAAAATAAAAAACTAACAGTTATTCAAACATGAAAATTAACAAAATTAAAAACCATTGGGTTGCCTCCCAACAAGCGCTTTTTTAACGTCAATAGCTCGACGACCATACCTCACAGTTAATCATGATCAAAGGGTGCCGACCCCGAACTCATACCTCGGTCGATGGTCACATGATCCCCCGGGAAGAAAAACTTCTTTCTTGCACTCCTAGGTGGATCCATATCCACCTGAGCCTTCTTCAATCTACTTTGATCTAGCTCATCTTAATCCCCCGGATCTTCGTTGTCTTCATTTTCCTTACCCATGATATTTAAGCCCGGATCAAGCACATCCTTCATTCATTTCTTTTTTCCAGCTCTCTCAACTTCATTTTCATTCACATTTTTTGGAGGTAAAGAGAACAAAACTTCTTTGCCACAACATCAGAATGTGAGCTCACCTTGTTTCATATCGAATAATGCATCAGCCGTGTGTAAGAACGGCCTTCCGAAGATCAATTGAATGCTACCTTTGTTCTTCATATCAACAACAAGAAAATCGTCCGGGAAAGTAAATGTCAATACCTCCACATGTACATCTTCAACTATCCCTCGTGGGCAAATTAAAGTATGATTTGCCACTTGTAAGACTTGACTCGTAGGTTTAAGTTCTCCAATATCCAACTCCTTGTACAAGTCCCACGACATCACATTCACACTAGCTCCAGAGTCACACAAGGCTTTCTCGACATTCACATCTCCAATTGCACATCAAATCACAAATCCCCTGGATCCTCCTTTTTGCTAGCTATGCTATTCTTTTCTTGTTCATTATTTCTTACGTCATATGGCTCATCATTCGGAAATATCTCCACTCCAACAAGTTCATCTAACATAGGCACTCGTTCAATCTCTTCCGGTAGCGGTATTTCAATGTCTCCTTTCCGCACATAATCAAAGAAATGCACATTCTCGGTTTGCTCATCATTCTTTGCTTCCAACTTCTCTACTTCATCGTCTGATAAGCTCATTATTTTAATCGCTTATCTATATTATTTTCTACTATTTTATGTAGTTTTATTGAGTTTATATTAATATTCTATGCATGAGTCTATATTCGGTGGTATTATGCGCATCTTGGTGTTTTTGCAGGTTTTAGGCCTAAATTCACTTGAAAACCATTCCGAAAGTAGTGACGTGTAAGAGTAGCAGTGAAGACTTCTTCCACAAGGAGAAACGGGCTATTGACACATGGAAATGGATGATGCTTTGAGTTAGCTCTCCAACGCAACTGGAATCGGGTCGATTGGAGTTCGGGAGAGGAAGTTATGGCCAAAACCGTGAGACCGAGCAGAAGGGGCGAGAGACCACGTCGATCGACGCCAAAGAGGAAGCCACGTCAATCGATGCCAATCAACCACGATCGACGTGAGTCTGTCTGCTGGAGCAAAAATTTGATGAAAATCGGATTTATTCATATCTTTAGCCCTAGATTTGATAAGATACATATCCACCCCTATAAATAGCCTACTAAATTCGATTTTCCAAGACCAATCATCATATTTTCATTCTACAATTTAGTTTTTAGAGTTTGAAGACTTGGGGAACACGAAACCATATATTTTTCTTGTAAGTTCTTTACTTTTATGCAATTTTAATATGTTTTCTTTTGGATTTCTATCTGCGATGAGTGGCAAGAAACCCTAGCGGGTTCTAGGGGTTGATATTATTATGGATGCATGTTAGGATTAATTAATTAGGTTCATGATTCCTGTGTTTATTTCATAATTCTAATTTAATTCAAGGACCGAGAGGTGACGATTAATTTAGATGTCTAGCTATTGATAGAAGGACCGAGAGGTGAATATTAATAGTGGGATTAGGAGTGCATGATACAATCTACACTATCCAAACAGATGTACTAGATTGTAGGAATTGAACTGATTTGCTTATCGGATTGACTAATTTGGTGTACTTTGAGACCGAGCGGAGATAGTCACTAATTAGTAATCTAGGTTATATTTGCCAAACAAGGAAATATAGCATTGTTGCAGTATTCCACCTGTTAAATTAATTGATTCCTACATGTTATCCATAATAAGAATTCTTCCCTAGAATCTGTGTTGCTTTTAAATTTTCTTTTAAAACATCTTTACTTTTCTGCATTGTTCTCTTTACTTTTATAAAACCCTGATTTTGGATCCCTCAAACAATGAATCTTAGGATCATAGCTAGTATATAGAATAGTTTCCCCACACAATTCCCCTGGATCGATAACGTTAGGGTTTACAAATTTATTTGCCGCTGTTATTATAATTAATCTGTTAGAAATAGCAGTGATCAAATTGGCGCCGTTGGCAGGGAATTGTTAGATTTTATCTTGTTACTAGTTCGTTCTAGGATTTGCTGGATTGAGTTTTATTTTCTGTACGTGTGCGTGTGTGAGTTTTCATTTTTGCAATCCACGTCGACCAACGCCCCTTAGCGTCGATTGACGTCGATCATCTTATCGCGTCGATCGACGGACATATCACGTTGATCGATGCCGACCACTTTCTTGCATCGATCGACGTGACATCCACGTCGAACGATGCTGAACAAATATTTACCCATTTTCATTGCAGGTGCATGAACACGCAAGCCAAAGGAAAAACACTCGAGGCCTTTGTCCCTGAAATTGAAGCAACCTGCAGGAAAATCAAAAAGAAAGGAAAAGAAAAACAGCAAGAGATGGCTGAGAATCCTGAAGCACCTCTGCAAAACATGACTCCCGAGGTGCAGAGGCAATTTGTGAATGAAGTACAGCAGCTGAGAGCACAACTGCAAGCAGCCCAGGCTACTCAGGCGGAACAAGCTGCAAGATTGGCAGAGTTGAACGATAGGCAAGTTGTGATCCCGCAAAGGTCCATCTTGGATCGATTTCTTCCACAGCAAGCAGAGGCCGGATTCAGAGTTGGCATTGATGCCAACAACTTTGAGCTGCGCACAAGCCTTATTCAGATGGTGCAGCAAAACCAGTTTGGGGGGAGAGCTGTAGAAGATCCATATACCCACCTCAACCAATTTATCGAGGTGTGTAACACTGTGAAGCAGAATGGAGTAACCCAAGATGTGATCAGGATAAGACTGTTCTTGTTCTTACTCAGAGACGAGGCACGGTCTTGGTTTGCTGGACTGGATAAGAGTCAGATCGGGACATGGGAGGAGCTTCGAGTAGAGTTCCTTACCAACTACTTCCCACTGAGCCTGCTGCTGAAGAGGAAAGCTGCCATTACTACTTTCAAGCATATGTATGATGAGTCACTCTACGAGGCCTGGAAGAGATACAAAGAGCTTCTACGACTCTGTCCTGGACATGACATTGATCTGGAGATGCAAGTGTGCCATTTTTATGAGGGTTTGAATCCTCACATGAAGGAGCTGGTTGATGCATCTGCTGGTGGGATACTGATGAAGAAGAGTGGTGCAGAAAGTATGAGGTTGCTGGCAGACATGGCGCTGAATAGCCAACAGTGGCCGACCGATAGACAGATTCAGATCAAAGCTGTGGACAAGCTCCGGGATGGGATTGAAAAATTGAGCACAACACAAGCTGCAGCTGTTGCAGAGCCAAGCATGGTTATTGTTCCAGTGGAGGCCGACTACATCAACCGGGGTGCAAGCAGTTCGTCTGGAACTGCCGGGACGAACGTGAACTTCATTGGCGGTAGTTATCACAATAACTACCGAGGCAATCAAGGGTATCATTACAACCATGGGCGATCACACCCTGGTTTTTCTTATTCTAACCCTTCTGCTGCAGAGCACCCTCCGTCTGATTTTGATGTAGGTACTGGAGGAGAGATCGTGGAAAGGAAGAAATCCGTGCTGGAGGATACGCTCGAGAAATTCATCAAGAGCTTGGATAATCGGTTTGGGAAAGTAGAAACCGAAGTGAAAGGAATGGCCAACCACAAGCAGCTGATGATGAAACACCTGCAGATGATGGACACGCAACTGAGCCAGACTGCCACCACACTCGGCAACCAACACAAGCCTGGACAGCTTCCGACAACAACGGAGGTGAACCCAAAGGCTCAAAAAGACTGCAAAGCTATCAATTTGAGGTTTGGGATGAGTTACAAAGGTCCCGAGATGGCTGTGAACGATTCTGGAGGCGAAAAGGAGCAAAAATGCACATGAGATGAATCCACGTCGATCGACGGACCTGCCACGTCGATCGATGCAGAAGATAGAGGCCTGTCGATCAACGCTACCCTACGTCGATCGACGCTGAAGTCTGTTCTAGACACAAAGCAGAAGTAGTCTGAAAATCAACCCCCTCATTTGCCTTTCCCACAGAGGTTCGCGAAGCAGAAAGAGGACGAGAAGTTCTCCAGATTTGTGGAGAACCTAAAGAAGGTCAGCATCAACATCCCGCTGATCGAAGCACTGAAAGAGATCCTCGGGGTACATAAAGTACCTCCGGAAATTGATTAGTGGGAAGAAGCAGTTCGTGGAGAATGAGACAGTGAAGATCCACGAGCAGTGCAGCCTGCTACTTCAAAAGAAGGTGCCCATCAAGAGAAGCGATCCTGGATGCTTCTCTATTCCAGTTGAAATTGGGGGACACACATTCGAGAGAGTACTATGTGATACTGGGGCCAGTATCAACTTGATGCCGTACTCCATCTACAAGCGTCTCAACATCGGAGAAATGAGGCCCACAATGATCACCCTGCAGATGGCAGACAGCTCTGTGTCTGGCCCAAAAGGTATACTAGAGGATGTGCTCATTCACGTGGGCCATCTCATTTTTTCTGCAGATTTCGTAGTGCACGAGATGAAGGAAGACAAGAACATACCCATGATCTTGGGGCGTGAGTTTCTCAACACTAGCGCCGCTCTTATTGACTGTCGAGGCGGTGAGATCACACTCCGAGCGAACGATGAAAAGATCACCTTTGTGATCGACAAGAGCTAGTAGAAAGCGGGGTGCAATCGAATCTCCACTACTGAAGAAGAGGATGAATCCGAAGAGGATGAAGCAGTTGCCATTGAGTGGGAGCGAGGAAACGGGGGAGTGAAAGTGTCAACTACACCGCCTTTTTCTGAGCTCACCACCATTATCAAGGATTGGAAAGTCTACATGGTGGATGAAAAAGGTCGGCGAGTCTGGACCCGACCTCCTTGGCGGTGATTTGAGGTATCGTCGAGCTGCGACGTTAAAACAAGCACTTGTTGGGAGGTAACACAACCTTTTACATGTTTTATTTTTAATTTTTAGTTTTTATTTATTTCGAATTTCTTTTATTTTGCATTAATAATTGTTTTGCAGTAAAAAAAAGGGGAGATCGGCTCGACGTCGATCGACGCCGAGCAGCCTGGTGTGATACACTTTGATCCTCAACGGGATCGGCAAGAAGGCTTCACATCAATCGACACGAAGTGCCATCTGCAACAATTCATGCCGAGCAATATCCGAAGACTCCGGGGGATATAAAAGTGGATGTCTGAGATCCACTACCAGGCATCGTTCCCTCTTTTGTCTGATTTAAAACTTATTCCACTCTTCGAGTTGGAAATAAGTTTGGGGGGATGTGGACAACAGATGGAACGTTCTATCTTTTATTTATTCTGCTTTTCGTATTTAATTTTTGCCCTAAATTTTAATTTTATTCTGTTTTGTGGGGAAAATTTTTGAGTTTTGAGATAGCCTGAATGATATTGTGAGATTAGAATCGGTTGAGGGTTGAGTTTGAATTGATTGTGATTGTGGTTAGATGCTTATGAATGTAGAATACCGCATGGTAGGATTGACTTGACACTTATGCTTGCAAGCTGATTGAGCTGATTTGAAATTGACTGTGGAAGAAAAATTTTGAACCCTTGTGTGAGAATTTGAGCCTTTTTTTCATTTGATGTTAGATTCACATGTGTTTTTTATTTCTCTAGAACTTGCCTATTTTCTGTGTTGAGACTGCATAGTGTGCACAAGTTTAGGAGATGATTTTAGGCCATCTTTGATTACCCAATTCCATAAACACTGTCCCTTCACATTGAATTTTCCCTAGTCAGCCCCGTTGAGCCTTTTGTTTTCTTTCCTTGTCTATGAGCTTAAGAAAAAGTTCTTGTTTCCTCTTATCTAAAAGAGATGGTGGTGAATAAGGGTGGAATGATTGTGAGATGGAAATAAGAAAATATAAATTAGTGGTGAAATGATGTGAGAAAAAAAAGAAGCTCAAAGAAATAATTAGAATTCTCATAAGCTCTCTGAAAAGAAAAGGATACAAAATTATGTAAAGAGCATAAGAGATTCAAAATGAGCTTGAAAAAAAAAAGGGGGTTGTGTATTTGTTGATATATTTGTGGAGAAGGTTGGATGATGAATAGATGGTGGTTGCATTGGTTGAGAATGATCAACTCAACTTAATTTAATCACTTGGCCAAATTTTCCCTATCCTTCACAAAAAGCCTACATTGCAACCTAATGAAAGTCCTTTTTTATTCTAGACTTGTGTGCACATTCTAGCAGTGGAGATATTAGAAAATTTGCAAGCTTACGGTTGAAATTTCTTCATACATGTTGTTGAGTGCTTTCATCTATACCTTAAACACTTGAGAGTTGAGCGAAACACTTCTTGTGAGTTCTTCCACTGTTGATGAATTTTCTGTCTCTTTCAAATTGCTTGTGTGTAGTAGATTTTCGATTCTTGACTGTGATGAATCTTGTGAGGCATTGCACTTTAATCGCATGATCTTTTGATTTCTTTCTTGCCTATTGATTGAGGACAATCAAACGTTCAAGCTTGGGGGGTTTGATAAGCTCATTATTTTACTTGCTTATCTATATTATTTTCTACTATTTTATGTAGTTTTATTGAGTTTATATGTATATTCTATGCATGAGTCTATATTAGGTGGTATTATGCGCATCTTGGTGTTTTTGCAGGTTTTAGGCCTAAATTCACTTGAAAATCGTTCCGAAAGCAGTGACATGTAAGAGTAGCAGTGAAGAGTTATTCCACAAGGAGAATTCGGGCTATTGGCACATGGCAATGGATGATGCTTTGAGTTAGCTCTCCAACACAACTGGAATCGGGTCAATCGGAGTTCGGGAGAGGAAGTTATGGCCAAAACCGTGAGACCGCACAGAAGGGGCGAGAGACCACGTCGATCGACGCCAATCAGCATCGATCGACGCCAAAGAGGAAGCCACATTGATCGACGCCAATCAGCCACGATTGACGCGAGTCCGTCTGCTGGAGCAGATATTCGATGAAAATCGGATTTATTCATATCTTTAGCCCTAGATTTGATATGATACATATCCACCCCTATAAATAGCCTACTAAATTCGATTTTTCAGGACCAATCATCATATTTTCATTCTACAATTTAGTTTTTAGAGTTTGGAGACTTGGGGAACACGAAACCCTATATTTTTCTTGTAAGTTCTTTACTTTTATGCAATTTTAATATGTTTTCTTTTGGATTTCTATCTGCGATGAGTGGCTAGAAACCCTAGCGGGTTCTAGGGGTTGATATTATTATGGACGCATATTAGGATTAATTAATTAGGTTCATGATTCCTGTGTTTATTTCATAATTCTAATTTAATTCAAAGACCGAGAGGTGACGATTAATTTAGATGTCTAGCTATTGATAGAAGGACCGAGAGGTGAATATTAATAGTGGGATTAGGAGTGCATGATTCAATCTACACTATCCAAACAGATGTACTTGACGTAGGAATTGAACTGATTTGCTTATCGATTGACTAATTTGGTGTACTTTGAGACCGAGCGGAGATAGTCACTAATTAGTAATCTAGGTTATATTTGCCAAACAAGGAAATATAGCATTGTTGCAGTATTCCACCTGTTAAATTAATTGATTCCTACATGTTATCCATAATAAGAATTCTTCCCTAGAATCTGTGTTCCTTTTAAATTTTCTTTCAAAACATCTTTACTTTTCTGCATTGTTCTCTTTACTTTTATAAAACCCTGATTTTGGATCCCTCAAACAATGAATCTTAGGATCATAGCTAGTATATATGATAGTTTCCCCACACAATTCCCCTGGATCGATAACCTTAGGGTTTACAAATTTATTTGCCGCTGTTATTATAATTAATCTGTTAGAAATAGCAGTGATCAACCTACTTTTCTTCTTCAACAACCAAACTCGACTCTTCTTCAACTTCCACCATTTTAACCTTAGGAGTCATCACTTCCAATTTTTCCTCCATCCTACTTTCACCTTCAACCATATTACACCCTTTCTTTTGTACCACTTCGGTATCACTTGGGAATTTCCCAGCTTGATGCTTTCCACTCAATTGTTTAGCAATTGAAGAAATTTGAAGTTGAATTTCTGCGAACATGCCATCGTATTTCTCAAATCGCTTATCTATTTCCTCATTTGGATTCCTCCTCGGCTCTTGGGTAGCATCTCTACTATTTCCCCCAGCATATCCCCCTTGGCTACTACCTCCCCCTTCAAGTTGTAACGGAGGATTAAGAGCATTTTTTGGGTTTGCATAAGAGAAATTGGGGTGAAATCGGTTAGACGGATGGTAGTACATATTACTTGGCGGATTGTATTGAGGACGACCATTGTATCTCATCCTTTGATTAACAAAATTTACACTTTCCGGGTATGACTCTTCATGACGAACCACCATCATTTCCTCATTTCTATTCCCCGAGGTAGATAATGCATCAAGTTTTCTTTGCATGGCCGCTATTTTCTCCTTAAACTCCTCACTTTCCTTAGCCTCGTTGACCGATTTTATCGATCGATAATCTTTCCGTTCTTTGGGCCAATGGAAACTATTTTCAGCCATTTTCTCAATCGTCCTCCAAGCTTCGTCCTCTTCTTGGTCGAGGAATGCACCAACCGATGAAGCATCCATCATCACTTTCATATCGTAGTTTAGTCCCCCATAGAATTGACAAATTTGTTGACTCCGGGAAAGACCATGTTTGGGACATTTGCGTAAAAGCTCTCGGAACCGATCCCATGCTTCATAAAGCGGTTCATCGTACTTTTGCCCAAACGGTGTTATATCGGCCCTTCTCTTCAAAGTCAAACTTGGCGGAAAAAACTTGAATAAAAACTTTTCTCTTAACTCTTCCCAAGTGGCAATGTTCGATTTGTCTAAACCTTCGAACAAATTTTTCGCTGCATCCCTCAAGGAAAATGAGAATAACCGCAGCCGTATTTAATCTTGGGGAACTTGGTTGATCTTTATGGTATCTGTAATCTCCAAGAATCGAGATATGTGAATATTTGGATCCTCGGTTACGTGTGCCCCAAATTGGTTGTTCTGGATCATTTGGTCCAACTGTGGCTTAATCTCGAATTGCATAGCATTCACTCCTAACCGAAAACCTCCCGTTATCGGTTCCCCTTAAGGTTGAAAAAGGTTTTGAAGTGGTCTACGAGGACCATTCCACTCATTTAGCATAGCTTGCATTAACTCAAGCTGTCTGTCCAACTCTTCAATCCTAACCGTGTCCTATCCTTGGTTAGCCATATCCAAATAAATCTCAATATTTCCTCACCTTTCTTGAAATTTTCTTTCCTCAAGCTCCCTAGCATTTGATCGAGTGATCATAAACTACCTAGGAAAAATAAAAAAAACAAATTACAAGACAAAACAATTCAACAAAACTAACTAGAACAATTAGCAAACAAATGTTAGTAACAATATTCACACAAGCAATTCCTCAAACACCTAGCATACACTTCTTCAAACTTTTAATAATTTCACAAGACCTACTAAAAGACTCCCCGGCATCGGCGCAAAAAACGTGATGACGGTGAAAATTGCAACATTTTATCATGTTAAATTTATCAATCCAGGTTGTTTCAATTGACTCTAATGAACATCATTTACTCGTTTGAAGGAACTTATAGCTAGGCAAGCACAAGTCGTTGAGTGTTTATCTAACTAGGCAAAAATCATAACAAACCTTGCATAAATGAAATAAAGCATAAATCCAAACGTGTTCAATTATCTTCCAATGTTTGAACAATCAATTCTCTTCAACTAGGTAGAAAAAGTATCAAGTGCAACAATGAGATAAGAGTGAGTATTGAATGAATGTCCATTGTGTCTAGTTTGAGTCAAATCATGTTGTAAACCATGTTTCATCCCTAGGAGATTGAGCAATCGACCCTACACTCGTTAACCCTTTGTCACGGCGAGCTAACGGTTGATGATGCTAAGACTCGCAAACAACTACGTTATTAAGCCCTAGACCACTCGAAATAGAACGTCAATTATCGCCCTACGAGCTAGCACCACACAAGGATTGGAGCTAAAATCGTATGAATCTACACTATTCACAACGATTCCGCCCGCGTGTTGGCTGCAGCATTCACGTCAACTACCTCCTAAGCTAGCTATTACCTACACCTAAGAGGTAAGGAACAAGATCTAGTGCAATCCAAGCTCTCAAAGGAAAGTAAACAATCAAAATTCAACACAATATCCATCCAATCAATACTCACAATAGAGTTTAGTTCCTTATACCTTCAATTGTGTACAATACACTAGAGAAAATGATAGAATCCATTACAAATTGATAGGTCAAACGATGATCTTCCTCAATTGTCTTCCTTGTACTCAATCTACCTCTTGATCTTCCTTGATCTTCACAAAATGTGGAGGAATGTGGCCTAGATCTCCTTGAATATGGATGGGGAGTGTTTGGAAGATGGATTAGGAGAGAATTCTTGTGACGGTTATTTGAAATTTGACCAAAAATTCTTTTAAAATTCGAAGATCCCCCTTTTATAAACGAGCTAACAGGGCCTCAGATTGCCCTGTCGTAGCTGGAAATCGCCAAACCACTGAAAAACCTACTCTGGCTCGCCCGGTCGGATTTGGCTCGACCGAGCCAGCTCTTTGTTGGCACGGCTCGGTCGAGAAGGCACAGCTTGGCCGGTCGAAGTCTCTGTCAGGCTTGGCTCGGTGGGTCCTGCTATGCTCGGCCGGTTGAGCTCTCTATCCGGCTTGGCTCGGCCGGTCCTGCACCGCTCGGCTGGTCGACGCCTCCAAACTCCAAACTCGTGCAATTTGCCTCCAAAACTCCACCGAAAATGCTAGTTTATGCTCAAAACTCATCCTACAACATTCCAAACACAAAAACGCGAAAAAACAACGAAAGAACAACAAAAACATATGATATGAGGGTAAAATGACCACAAACATACACGCTCACACATCGAAAATTAGGCCATTTTACACATATATCACTCAGGTGCATTGACGAACTTGAGGCAATCCAAATACTATATGAGATTTACGAAAGTGACTGTGGGAACCATGCTGGAGGTCGGTCCCTAGCTAACAAGATAATATATGCGGGATTCTATTAGCTGACCCTATGCCACGATGCGAGAGGATTCGCCAAGAAGTGCGATCGATGCTAGAGGTTTGAAGTCACCTCCCATATAAGTGCCGAGCCTCTACACGCGAAGGTCACCCCTTGGCCTTTCATGTCATGGGAGATGGATATCGTCAGTAAGCTACCCAAAGGGTTTGCCCAAAAAGAATACATTATAATAGCCACCGACTACCTCACCAAATGGGTGGAAGCGAACGCATTGATGAACACCGGAGAAGTGGAAGTCATCAAGTTCCTTTGGACCCGCATCTTATGTTAGTTTGATGTCTCAAAAGAGATACAGACCGATAACAGAGTCCAGTTCACGAGCAGCAAGGTCAAAGTCTTTTGTGAAAAGTTCAAAATCAACTCATATTTTCGACATCAATGTACGCGGAGGCCAATGGAATGGCCGAGTCTACAAACCAGACCCTTATCAATACCCTGAAGAAGAAGTTGGAAGACCACAAGTCCCGTTGGGAAGAGGAACTACCCGGGGTCCTATGGTCCTATTGGATAACCCCTCGAATGGCAACTGGGGCTACCCCATTCTCCTTAGCTTATGGCGAGGAAGGAGTAATACCTATAGAGACCCAGGTACGAAGCCCAAGGGTCTAATTCTACCAACTCACAGACAACAACCACAACCTTCTGATAGGTCGTGAACTAATCGATGAAGTAAGAAACAAAGCTTATGCACGAATTGCGCAGAGGTGACAACAAGTCGAGAAGTTCTTCAACAAGAAGCTGAGGTTTATGGACCTTCCGAGAAGGCGACCTCGTGCTAAGGAAAGTGTTAAAGAAGACAAATGAAGATAAAGCGGGGAAGGTTGCCCCCTAATGGGAAGGATCGTACGTGCTAAATGGAATCCAAGGACAAGGGGCTTACAACCTTACCACCCTTGATAGGAGACACATATGCAAAAGTTGGAACATCAAGCACCTAAAATGATACCATCAATAGGATCATGCCTAGGTCCCTGGCCAAAGACCTAACAGATATGCCCCCTCCTTTCCTATATTTCATTTTTTTTCTTATTTTAAATACAGTTTCAATTATTATCCATTTCTTCTCGATTACGAAGTACTAACTTGAGCGTTGGAAGGGGGATGCCTAGCACATTGCCCACACTCACGATCCTCCCCCATTTCTTGAACTTTTCCAGAACAGGGAAAGCAACGAAGCACGTTCGAACACACAACAAAACATACCCAAAAAACAACAAGAAAATACACACCAAAAAGACCTCCCCAACACCACCTGCGGGGGGCCGCTATTTGCAATTAAAAACAATGCAATTCACGTACAATGAAATTAAAAAAGTTGTCAGGAGTGCAGAAATTAAAAACCGTTCAACAAGTTTTTTCAGATAGCAAAATTAGTAGATAGACAGAGTCAAGCTGCGACAGACTAAGAAGAATGTGGATTCCCGAAAGGGCTGGGCTGCTGACCAGACGGATTGTCCCCATGGGGCTCCTCAGTATTCAGAGTCCGGTTGGGAGCATCTTCAGTGGGGGATGACATGCGATCCTCCTGCTGGCCATCCTTGTCAGGTTCCGGAGATGGCGCCTTGTTCCTAGCTCCATTCTCGGGCTCATCCAGGATGCTCAAATTCTGATCAGATAACTTCAAGGCAAAGCGGGCACGAACCTCACCCATAGCTTGTTCCACCATCATCTGCCAATAAAATGCAAGGGCATTAGAACATCAAACAATAAGTAAAGCTTCAACACATCCTTACCTCGTAAGTCTCACTGAAGTATTCGGACATCATGATGGTGGGGACCCGAAGTGATTTAGAAAGATTCTTCTTTATCGATGGGGTAGTCCAAGCCCTCTCCACGCTTTAGCCGGGCCACCTCGTTATCCAAGTCCCCCCAACTCCTACCTGAAGTTAATGTCCTGCACCTGGAGCTCCTCCCTCGCTAACCCCATTTGGGCGGTAAACGTGTAAACCTCCCCTCGAAGAGAATCCACCTCTACGGCAGCACGAGCAAACTCATTTTTCATCTCAGAGGATCCCTTCCGCGCCTTGTCCAGCTCCACTTAGCACCGATGGAACTCCTCCTGAGACATACACAGCTCCCCCTCAAGCTCCGCACCTTCTCCACTAACTCACGGACCCTCGGACTCAGCCCTCAGTAGCTTCTTAGCTTGACCCTCAACATGGATGGCCACCTCCTTGTGATATTCCATCAGCTCCATTACACCCTAAAAAAATCAGATTGGATGTCAAAGATGCAGAATATACCAACCCGCTCACAACACCAACGGAGACATAACCCATTTTCATTACCTGCACAACCTTATGATCTGCGTTTGACATCCTTTGAAAAGTCTGCGCCAGCGAAGCACTCGGAGAAACCACATAACCAGTCAACAATCGCCGAACCTGTGATACAAAGACCTCGATATCAAGGGCACGACTTTGAAGCAGGGGACGAGGAGGAGAAGGTTGGACCAAAGACCTGTCAACATCCATCTCTTGGGATTCCTCATGCGCGCTCTCTTTAGCACGCTCCCTCCTTTCTTGGTATTGATCCCGGTCATCATCCACTAGAATCACCACCCATTCGTCCCTCCTCTCTTCACCCCTCTAGGACTCCTCTTGGCTCTGGGCAAATGACTGGAGCTCCTCATGCTCGACATTCATCCTCTTGTCTGGGGGGGAGGGATCATGCACGCTTTCCCGATGAATGACACTTCCTCTATGACTGACCAGCTTCACCCCTAGCCCGCTTCTTCAACTTCAGTACCTCCGCAAGAGCCGCTCGTGTTGCCTTGTTCCCTCGCATCTTACTGGGAAGAATCTCTACCTTGCCGTTTGGATATCTTATGTTGTTGGCTGAAATGATCCTCCCTGCTCTCACCTCCTTCCACGACGTGACAACACTTCAAACCTACAAAACTACCACCTAAGTGACACGAGAGAAAAACAAAAACCCCAAACAAACAAGAAAATAACCTGAGCAACAAGAATTGACTTAGAGAATCCTCTCCGATCGGCGCAAAATCAGGATCCTCCGAGTCCATTCCAAGGAAAAACCACCGACTCCACCATTTAGAAGAGTTATTGGGGGCACCCATGACTAGTGGTGATCTATCCCCCGTCCACTTAGTGGCATAATAATACCAAGGTCGATAAATATTAAATAATGCCATCCATGGACAGAGGGAAGATCGAGCCCTTGGTCCATAAAGATCAAGAACGTGCCAACCATATGACACAAACTAATTGGAGACAAGTTAAAGGGATAGAGATCGTACGAGTTCAGGATGTTGCAAAAAAAGGATGGAGTGGAAGATCAACCCCCCTTCTCCAGAATGTTGGGATTGTATACTGAAAGCATATATGATTAAGTGTTTCGTACACTGGTATTCATGTATGTATCCGCAACAATGCTCGCTGTTTGATAGAACAATCATACGACGAACTAATATCCTATTATCTCGCCGATAGGGATGGCCATGTGGTGTGACCACAGCAGGATCATATGGCTCGTTTGACCTAGCGAGATATAAACAGTATCACAGCTGAGACGGTCCCTGGATAGGCTGTCGGTTTAAGCTGCGGCACATCAGTTCATAAGTGGGCTTATCCTGGCTACTTGATGTGTCGGTACATATTTATGTATTGATGGGATCAACAGTGGGATGCGCCGTTCTCATTGACATATGAACGAGCCAGATCCCTAACATACTTTCTGTGATCTTAAATCGTACTGAAGGATAAGGGGCACACACAGATTGACCGCACTTTGATTTACCATGGTGGCGGGTCTTACATGTACCCTTATACCCGTATTTTGGGTGTTGGCAATTTGTGTGGGGTCTGCTTAGTCTGGATGTATGGTAACATATCCGTTCAGGATGGTGACATTCCCTGATGAGCTCACAAAGGTTCATTATGCTAAACCCTGCAGGTTGAATTATTTAATTCAGGCATAAGTGATAAAAGGTGAGTGGTGTTATTCAGGAAATAAGAAATTAATTAATTGTGGCTGATTGTCATAAGCCAAATTAATTAATGAATGTCTGAAACCTTAAATATGTGGATCAAGTTAGTTTGGTGCAACCCGTTCCTAATAACGTGGTAATAAAGGGGAGAGTCAGTATTGTTACCGTGGTGAAGGTTAAAACAATACTTTATTAATTAATTAATGTTCTGGGTTGGACATGAGAGAATTAATTAATAAAAGAGGGCCCACTTTATTATTTGCATCTGATCCCTGGTCTGGCCCATTAACTGCTCTCAGCCCATTAGGGTTAGGGTTTCATAAACCCTAACACTATAAAATACCCCCCCTCTCTATTGGATCAACACAATTTTGGTGTGTACACTTTTCAGTAGCCGTTAGTTGAGAAACTAGGGTTTCATAACAGACAGAGAGAGAGGGGAGACGGCTGGATCTACGAGGGAGGAGATTGATCGACTTCTCCGGAGCTCGGATCTAACTTGGTAGAATAATCCTCACCAGATTTCCAAGGAGCAAGGGACACAGATCAGAAGATCAGATCTGTAGGAACAAGAGAAGAAAGATTCGAAGGTTGTTCCATATTCCGCTTCAGATCTGAATAGGGTTTCACCGTTATCATTCTCCGATCTGCCCTGTGGATCAAACGGTGAAACAAGGTATAATCTCTAATCCATCCTATGCAATTTAATTTGTAGGAGCATGCATAGGCTTTCGCATGGTTCATTTAATTGTAATTTATTCC
>JAPKLW010000296.1:196831-298974 GCA_026898455.1 Plectranthus barbatus | reverse complement strand
CCAGTCATAAGCGCTTCTCATGCTGGTGAACAGTGTCAGCACGAGTCTTGATCAGCTGCGACTTACAACTCAAAGACCTAAACAGGACTTTACATTTAAGACCAGATCTAGAGCTATCTAGAGACAACTGACGCTGGTAGGACTTAGGATTTGATCCACCAAAACTACAATCTATACAAATAAGCTACTGAGGGAGGAAACCTTAGACAGATTTCCCAACAAATCTCCTCTTTAATTTGCATCTAATTGGATGGATTTTGCATTGATTCTTCCTTTATTTGATGTTTGGAGATGTTTTGAAGTGATTTGAAGTGAGTAACCCCCTAATTTTCCCCTAATTGTCTTTCAAAAATGCCAAATGTCCTTAACCAACTCGATTTCCCCTTTTTATATAGGGTAACGACATCTAAATGATGCCCGAGACAAGATCATTTTGACCGAGATGACCAAAACCTCATAAACTTCCACAAAATTCCACAACATTTCACCCGACTCACAAACATCTTGGTCAAAATTTGTCTCTGTAGAGCAAATTTCAACCGAGACCAAATGAGGTTGGGTCAAAATCTGCCCCACAGGGGTAGATTTTTCCCGATCCCAATCGGGTTGGGATGAAATATTTCTCTGTTTCACCCCTTTTTCTCTTCCACGCTCATCTCGGTCGAAATCCACTTAACATGTGCACGATTTGGGTCAAAATCACTCCCAAAGTTGGCTTAACTTGGGGATTTATGCTCAAATGCTTATCTACACAACTCAAACACAAACAAACTTGAAAACAACAATAAATCTAAACAAAAACCTATTATATGTGGGTGAAATAAGCATGTCTTATCACAATAACAAATCTATAATGTGGTCATTTCACACACATATCAATATACATTGGAAACAACTGCGTATTTTCTTATATTGGTACCTTCTAAATTAGTTCAAAAAATGCCTCTAGAACTCTGGTAGGGGCGAAAGCCAAATTTAATCAAAAGGAGGGGGTTGTCCAGCATATGTGCTGAGAAAGGAACCTGATAAGTTAGAAAGTAGGTGTAAGCTGATACTGTCTATAGGATCTCAGGCAAACGAAAGGTGGTTACTTTTATTCTCCAGAGAATCAGAAAATTGTTGTCAGTACCAACACAAGTTTCTTGGATGATGAATATGTAAGATACCACAGATCCAAGAGTGAAATCATTCTTCATGATCTTGGAAATGATGAAGCGATTCCATCAGGAAAGCCCAATATACTAGTAGTTAGATTCACCTAAAACTAGTGAGGGACTATCAACACTGCCATCAATGCATGGCATGGGACCACAGAGTACTGTGCCAACTACTGGGACGACTTAGATACCTCATCGTAGTGGGAGGAATGTTCGACAACCAGAAAGGTTCATGTTCGTGGGAGAATCTTCTAACTTGATCCCAGAAAATAAACTGGATAATACCGACCCATGGACATACGACGAGGCGATATCTGATAAAGATATCTCTTAATCGTAGGTTACCATGGATTCAGAAATATAATCCATAAAGGTTATGGATGTATACCAGGAAACTGAGCTGTCAGAGGGTTTTCAAGTCATAGGCTGCAAGTTGGTATACAAGAGAAAGAAAGGAGCAAATGGGGAAATAACGGCTTTTAAAGCCAGGTTTATGGCGAAGGGTTATAGTCAGATAGAGGGCATACACTATGATGGAACCTTCACACCTATAGCCATGCTCAAGTCCATTCAGACTCTCCTATCCATAGTAGTACATATGGACCTAGATATCTGGCCGATGAATGCCAAAACTGCATTTCTAAATAGGTACCTTGAAGAAATTTGTGACATCTATATGAAATAGCTAGAAGGATACATGCAAGACGAAGAAGAATATTTGGTCTGGAAGCTCAAGAAGTTCCTGTATGGACTCAAGCAAGCTTCACGGTGTACCATATATGTGTTAGTGGAAACGTGGTGTTCCTTGCTCTTTATGTAGATGATATTCTTCTATTTGTCGATAATGTGGAGGTATTGTTAGACATAAAAGAGGGGTTATCCAAATAGTTCTAGATGAAGGATCTTGGAAATGTGGTTACATTCTTAGCATAAAAACCTTGTGTGATCATAAGAAAAGAATGTTAGCATTATCTCAAGCCATGTGATATGATGTAATAGCTAGATTAGAATAGACGATTTATACTCTAAAAAGCACTTCCATAATGCTTTGAGTATAAGTGGGAGATTGATGGATTTGTATGCTGAAAGCATTATCATTGGTATATTATGCACAAGGTTTTTGGTTAATATATTGGGAATCATTATTGTTGTTTGTTCATCTTCTGTCTAAATTAACACACATGTATCGCAAATGCTCTAATCATCTTATCTCGCTTATAGGGAGATCATACAATGTGTAGTAGATCATGGAAGATCGTATGGATCAATTGACCTAGCGAGATATAAATAATATCACAGCTAAAACCATCCCAAGATAGACTATCGGTGTAGGCTGCAACATATACAGTAATAAACGGTTTATCTTGGTTGCTTGGTATGCTGGTACGTGCGGTACACATTGATAGGGCCCAAGTTAAGATCAATTCCTTTACCTGACATTAAAGGAATCATGATGTTTATGGCTTGATGGAATCCTAAGCCTAATGAAGGTACGGAGGTATATACAAATATGTGTGTCACTTTGAGATACTATGGTGGAGAGTTCTAGTCGAACTCGTATATCTGTATCTTGGGTTGCAGCAGTTTGTGTATGATTGTTTGTGACTGGAACTAGGTAACTAGATGAAGTATAGGATGGTGACAATCCATGAGCAGCTCAAAAGGTTCATTATGCTAAAGTCCTGCTGGCTTATTAAGTCCAAGCATAAGTGAAAAGATTTGAGTGGATTAACTCATGAATAAAAGATGTTATTTGATTTTGGAGCTTGTCAGAGTTCAAATTAATTAATGAATGTTTGTAACTTTGAATATGGAGATATACCAAGCCAATGCAACCTTTTCCTCATAACGTGGTAGCATAAAGGTAGGACAATATTGATTCTCTGGTGACATGAATCAGTATGAATTAATTAAATATATTTAGGGTTGAATATGAGAATAATTTAGTTGATAGGCCTTCTTTTCTATTTGCATTTTGGTCTCTAGTCTGGCCCATGAAAAGCTCAAGCCTAATCTAAGATCATATTTCTCCTATAAATACCCTTTAGGTTCTCACATCACATACACCACATGATCATAAGTTGCTAAGCAGCAATCTAGTAATCGGGAGCAGCGGTTGGACATTTTTTATCTGAGAAGGGGGAGGTAATTTTGCTTCTTGATAGGCACAAAATCTGGAAGGAATCTTCACCAGATTTTAGGATTGGAGCTGGGATACAGATCAGAATATCAGATCTGGAGGATCTTTTTCTTCTTCTCTCTCTGAGTTTTCGAAGTTATTCTATTAATTTCAGAAGATTTAATTCCTTTATCATGTAGAATTAAATCTTGTTGCGCAAGAAAGATGATTCAAGATCAGATCCCGGCGCAACCAGTTCAAGAGTTCATACAATCCAGATATTCTGCATAAACCTTCTTATGCATTTCATTAGGAGCATGCTAAGTGTAATCATAGACATAGAAATTTATTTTAGATATCCAATATTCAGCCTGGGTTATGCACCAATTCAGTTTGCCTGTAATCCCTTCAGACGCGATGTGGGGACACATCGATAGTTGGTAGTGAAATCCAGGTGGTAGGTGACCACCGGGACATCAGCGTCAAGGCTGGATAACGACAGTAGAATCAACAGCAAGGATGTGAAAATAGTTGCAAGCACGATTTTTAGGGTGACAGTTCATGTGTCCCATTTTCTTCATGTTGCCAGCAACTATCTAGGTGTGGATCGATGGTTCCAGCAACGTGGAGTGGAATGTCGTGTATAGGGCTTTAATGCACAGTGGTTACCGGTGTCAAGGGCAGTGCAAACAGCGGCGGCAGCCACGTGAAATCAAGTTGCACACCATATTCTCGCAAATCTTTTGCGCACTAGCCAGGTTTCGTGCGTAGCTGGTGGTTATCCTAGAGTGTATCGCCAATGTCGGCTATGTTCCTCGGTTCATCGTTCCTAGGGCTTCAAAGCCCAGTAGGTTTAGGTGGTCAGGGTTCGTAGGCGGCCGCATAGTGGGCTATTGAATGTTGTCCATGCAAGAGAAAACCCTAACTTTCTCGGCAGACTGTTGCGTAAGTTCAATTTCTGTGGCCTGCCAGCGACAATTCTTGTAGGTTGATCTAGTTCTAGCAATATGATCCCATATTGCATACCTAGGTCTTTAATTACCATTAGGTTCTGGAGGTTGAGGCTCGTTCACGATGGCGCAATAGGCTTAGGAAGCCGGCCTAGTCACCAGAGAACCCTAGGTTTCTGAGTTGACAGATGCAAGTAGGCATTTTCCGTGCTCATTCGAAGATGATCCTCCTCTGGATCTCTAATCCCAAATGATGTGGAATTTTAGTCTATACCTAGGGATTCAAATCCTAGTAGGATACCAGCATGGTAGTCGTTGGAATCGATGGCAACCGAGGCGAGAAAAATGCCATGTGTACAGGTTTTTCGCCCAGACTGCTCAGGTAGGCATTTTCTTCGACCAATTGGCGGTGATTCAGGCATGAATATCCGGTGGCGTTGGCTGAGGATAGAGGTCCAAACTTTGGTCTTCAAAGCCCCTAGGATTTTGGCCGTTGGTTGTCTGTGGTTTGCATGCAATGGTAGCTCAAAAAAGACTGTTTTCAAAAAATTTAAAAGCCCAAATTTTGAATGACTCAAAGTATGGATCCAATTCAAAGGCCTATTTGAAGAGTTGTATATCCAATATTCATGTAATAGAATTGGTAGATATGCAGGAACATATCTAGGGGCTATGTTCTTGCATGATGTGTGTTTACTTTCTAAGCATGTTGTATGTTTTACATGTTAGGAGCATGATGACTAAGTGTGTTAAAATAAATTTTAATTATTTTATTTAGGCTTCCACAATTGGTCTTATGAGTGGTTGGGTGTGTTGTTCGCGTGACTGTAGGCGTCACCCCCAACGGGTACATCATTGACTAGTTCACTGGATAAGACTTCTAATATAATTGATGTTATCTTTAAATGAAGTGTGTGGCACTCGCGTAACCCTGGGCGTCACCCCCAACGGATGTGCCATTCACGGTTCATTGGTAAAGATTCAATTCAATAGTTAGTTAAGAGATTAGTTGCAAACAATGTAAAGTCCTAGCGGTTAGGTCATCAATTTTATATGATTTTCTTTTTGGTTAAATTGTGATGATCACTTATATGTGAATTTCTATATAACTTCCCAACAGACTCCCTCTTTAAATTCACATGGCCTGTGTATATGGTCCAACCATTAATTTCGTTCATCATAAAGTAGAGGTTGATGTGATAATAAAAATAAAGATAGTTTGTCTCGTGAATAGAAATATGTATAAACGTCCTCCCATCTTGGCTTGTATATATCATTTATGAATTCTATTTATTAAACAAACCAACTTGAACTTTAAGGTAGTTAACTTGTAAGTTCCTGAGCTAAAATTAAAATGACATACAAAATTCTAAACTTTAAACAGTTAATATTTTCATAATCTACGAATAACAATTATGATATATCTACTTGTATAAGAAACAAATTGAATTTGACTAAAAAGTATGAATTTTTTTAGTTTAAACAAATTTTTCTTTCAAGAAAGAATTATTATTTTAACTATAATCTATTTTTATAAAGTTTGATTAAACTTTACTAAAATCTAATTAATCTTGTGAAGTTCAAAATATTCGATAAATTAATTTGAACTCAATAATAAATACGTCAAACATCCGCGAAAGCTTACTAATTTAGATTTTTGTTCAGATTACACATCTCACAGCATCTCCAAACCACACATGTTCAAAATATTATATGAGATAAATTAGGGTTCGTACTTTTTTGCACCTTTACCATTTTCATATCCTCAAAAATCTAAAATCAGAATTTACACCCTTATAGTTTTTAGAACAGAAAGAAATTACTACCAATAATAGAAATCTTTCCATTCACCATGAAGAACTGATACATAATTGAATGATTTGAATAAAACTGGAAAGAAAAGTATTAGACATTACATAAATATTTTTCTCACATATATTGTGACAATATTATGCGAGGAAATCTAGGTTAACCTTTAGCTCCAATCTTAGAGTGCAAGCGGCAGTGTATTTTAATTAAAAAATAAATCTGGATAGGCCCAATCTAGAATTCTATTATTAGTAAATTTTAATTTTTAAAAATGAAAGGAAAAAAGAATCTTAGTTGGCCTAGTTTAGAGCTCGATTCTTTTTATTTTTTATTTATTTATTGTTTTTATAGTTTTCGATATTTTGGAAAATAGTTGAAAAAAAATGCCTCAGTACATAGTCTAACAATTATATAAACGCCTAATATCAAAATATATTATATATTCCCTCTCCGGTCTAAATTGTTCCATTTTTCTTTTTGTCTGTCCCATTTAATTGTATTATTTTTTAAAATCACAAACTTTTTCACAATTACATATAAAATATTAATTTCACTAACTAATAAATATTGATAACTGTGTCAAAGGCAAATGAGACTATTTAGACGGGAGTGAGAGAGTATTAAGCAATTTTTTATTCAGATTTCATATAAACCATGAACTTTTTCAATTACATAATCAAACAATTCTATAATATATAAATATATGGTAAACTATTTAGAATTACCAAAATTTAATATTATTAATTAAATACCATAGATAATTGTAAATGATGTCATTCTATATTTTAGGATACGCATATTGTTTTCGTTTCGCAAATAATTTTGAAGAATTTGACATAATTTAATTTTCCCCAAACAATATCATATAGAAACATAACTCGACATCATTTTGACTCGGATTGATATTGCACTTTACGAGGAGGATAAAATAAATGCATGCCCACGAAGCTACAATCAATATTAATTTATGTTCAAAACTTCTAAGATTCAATAGTGATTTCACTAATTATTTCTCTCACTTTCTTAATTTCTACAGTATGTTTGTATGACTGAAAGTAAAACCTACACCCGAAAGACTTTTCACTTCAATTATACAAGCTAGGTCTTAATCCATGCATAATATCCAGAAAGCGAAAAGTATGTAATTCAGTTATATTTGAAATTTATTCTAATTTTGTTATGTGATTTTATTTTAATGCTTAGTTATGTTAGTTAAAAACACTTTTGATGGCTGACGGGATTAAAGATACATTAAGTTAGATATTCTATTATTAGGAATTTTATTATTTATGGATTTTGACATCCATAAGTAAGCTAATTTTTTATATAGAGCTAACTCATTCGAGAACTGATGATAGAGTATATATATATTGTTGGAAGCATATTCTTCGACTCCCTCTAGGTTTAATGTTTTGATATGTCAAACCATAGATTAGTTTGTTTTTCCAGTTCTAGAGTTCTAAAATGTAATCTTTCTATAGGATCAAATTGAATTGTAATTGAACTTAGGCTGAAGACCGAGCTGATAGAATAATTATATTCTCTTGTATCTCTAGATTACTTCATATCTAGGGTTTATCTCTTTAGATTATTTCATATCTAGGGTTTATCTTTTCATGCATATTGTGTATCTTTCATTCTCTATTTAAACAAGTCAATAAAATATTTACGTTTGCGAAAAACCCTATCATGGTATCAGCCTAAATACGATCCTTTCCCTCTCTCACGCCTCCCCCTCCTCTCCTCCCGTCGACTGTGCCTCCAATGGATTCCGACGCCCTCCCTTTGTCAACCCTAATTCATATGGTAACCATTGAGTTATCCTCCTCGAACTTTCTATTATGGCGCTCGCAATTGCTGCCCCTTCTCACCTCGCAGGACTTGATGAAATATGTTGATGGCTCTTCACCACCTCCGCCCGCGACGCAAGGCATTCTGCCTCACGCTGTGACGCCGAATCCTGCATACACGGCTTGGCACCTTCAGGATCAGCGTCTACTATGTCTTCTTTTATCCACCTTATCTGAAGAAGCCATGGCCGAAGTTCTTGGCTGCAACACCTCTCGTGCAGTTTGGATGGCACTGGATGCAGCGTTCGCGAACAAATCTAAAACGCGCGAATTGCGCCTCAAAGACGATGTTCACTTAATCAAACATGGCTCCCGTTCAGTTACCGAGCATGGTCGCAAGTTCAAATCCATATGTGATCAGTTGGCTGCCATCGGTCACCCTGTTGATGATACCGACGAAGCCCACTGCTTCCTTCGAGGACTCGGCCCAGCCTTTGCGTCCTTCTCAGTCGCACAGATGGCCCTCATGGCCTTGCCCACATTCCGAGATCTGTTATCTAAAGCTGAAAGTTTTTCCATGTTTCAGGATTCCATGGATTCTTCTCCTTCTACGCAGGTTGTCTTCTATGGTCAGACACATCACAACGCCACCGCTGATTCTTCTCATGGAGGCTCTGCGCGTCGAGGGAAAAAACCACCTCGTCTAATTCACGTGGTTCTTAGTGTCGCCGTGGTAACGACAAGAACAACCACCGTCGCCCTCCGCACTGTCAGATTTGTTGCCAGGAAGGACATTATGCCGATGCTTGTTCGGACAGATATTCTCAGACTTCGACTGCTAACCTTGCGGAGGCTTTTAATTCCAGTTGCTCGGTGTCTTCCCCTTCATCTCTGACTGGTTCCTTGACACTGGTGCCTTGGCTCATATGACACCCGATGCAGCCACTCTAAACACTTCAAACGCATATTCTAGTTCTGATCGGGTTATTGTTGGTAATGGTGCTCTACTTCTTATTTCTCGTATTGGTTCTTCTCGGATTTCTAATTCTTTGAAATTATTGGATGTTTTTGTTGTTCCGTCCCTAACGAAGAATTTACTCTATGTCAGTAAACTCACATCTGATTTTCCGTTTGATGTAGTTTTTTCTAACAATCTTTTTGAAATCCAGAATCGCCACAAAAAGGAAGTTCTTGCAAACGGTTGACGTAATGGCGGACTCTACACACTTGATCGTATTATTCCTGTTTTTGCTTCTAGATTGCAAAAACAGTGTTTTAAAAGCTCCTTTTATGCTTTGGCATAGACGTCTTGGACACGTTTCTTTTGATGTTATTTCTTTACTTAATAAACAAGGTCACATTTATGTTACTTCGTGTTTGCCTAAACCTACTGTTTGCTTTTCTTGTCAAAAGGCCAAAAGCACTCGCTTGCCATTTACTTTAAATGAAAAACGTGCTTCGCATGTCTTGGATGTTATTCATTGTGATTTATGGGGTCCTGTGCCTGTTACGTAAAATGCTTCATTTTGCTATTATGTTAATTTCACTGACGACTTCAACCGTTTCACTTGGTTTTTTCCTTTGATTAAAAAGCCGGATTTCTCTACGGTCTTGCACACATTTACATGCCTTGTGGAAAATTTATTTTCTCAAAAAATCAAAGTCTTTCAAAGTGATGGTAGTGGTGAATTCATTAGTTCGACCGTTTCAAGTTTCTTTCGTTCTAAGGGTATTCAACATATTATGTTTTGTCCTTATACTCCGTCACAAAATGGGCGTGCGGAGCGTAAGCACCGGCACATTACTGAAACCGGTCTTTCTCTCTTATTTCACTCTATTCTCCCATTACATATGTGGGTTGAAGCCTTCTCTACTGCAACTTATATTATAAATCGTTTACCCACTTCGGTTCTGCATGATTTATCGCCTTTCGAGACTTTGTTTGGAACTTCTCCTAACTTTGAGAACTTTCATCCATTTGGTTGTCGCGTTTTTCCATGCTTACGAGATTATGCTGCTAACAAGTTCTCTGCTCGCAATCTACCTTGCTTATTTATTGAATTTTCTTCTCAGCACAAGGGTTACCGTTGTCTTGATCTGGCTACTTGGCGTGTATATATTATGCATCATGCTCGCTTTGACAAATCTTGCTTTCCTATGCTGCCTTCTTCACTTGTTAGTCCCCTCGCTCAATTGGATGTTTCAGGTTTTCTAGAACCACATGCTGCTCTTTCTTTGCCCACGGCTTCTACACCTACGCCGACACATCCGCCGGCCCCTTCTCCGCATGTTTGAGGTACCTCTCGGCCCTGTACTATATGTGTTGATGATTTCACCGCACCTGCAGTTGTTTCACCTGCACCCGAGCCAGTCACACCCGTGGTTCAGCCCGATCCGCCGCCTGCCCCGGCTGGTCATCACATGATCACGCGTGCTCGTGCCAGGATTTTCAAACCTTGGCATCTTACGTACTATGCTTGCACTAAGCTACACACGACCCTTCTTTCAGCTACCGAACCAAAGGGGTTCAAGTCAGCCTTGAAGAATCCTCTCTGGCTAGTTGCAATGTCCGACAAAATGAACGCTCTCCATCGAAATCGTACATGGGAGCTCGTTCCACCGCCCTCGGATTCCAACATCGTAGGTTGCAAATGGGTTTTCCGGACTAAATTCTGCTGTGATGGCTCCGTCGATCATCACAAAGCTCGCTTGGTGGCACAAGGTTTCTCTCAAATTCCCGGTATTGACTTTTCTCACACCTTCAGTCCGGTGGTCAAAGCCGCCACGATTCTAGTTATTTTATCTCTCGCCATTATCAACTCCTGGCCTCTTCATCAACTTGACGTCAAAAATGCCTTCCTGAATGGCAATCTATCTGTTCCTGTTTACATGTCTCAACGTTCTGGTTTTGTTGATTCCAGATTTCCGAATCAAGTCTGCTTAGTCAAGAAGGCGTTAAACGGTCTTAGAACAAGCTTCTCGTGCATGGTTTTAACATTTAAGCTCATTTCTCTTGTCCGTCGGATTCTCATGTAGCAAGGCGGTCACATTATTTTTTATATTCAGTCGTGGCTCTTCTCTTCTCTATTTATTGGTCTATGTCGACGACATCATTCTCACAGGCAATAATTGCTCCTATATTTTGGCCTTTATTTCTCGTATGCACAAGGAATTCGCAATCACAGATATGGGGACTCTTAGCTACTTTTTGGGTTTGGAAGTTACTTATACTCCTACGGGCTTAATACTTTCTCAAGCAAAGTACGCTAAGGATATTCTCGAACGCTCCTACTTGCTCGATGCCGAACCGGTTGCTACACCGCTTCCCGCCGGTATCTCTCTTTCTCAGGATGATGATGCTTATGAGAATGTCACTCACTATCGGTCGTTAGTTGGTGCACTTCAATATCTAACCATTACTCGCCGGGATATTGCCTTTACCGTTAATCTGGTCAGTCAGTTTCATCAGCGCCCCACTCTTGATCACCTTCAAGCTGTCAAGCACATTTTGCGATATGTCAAAGGAACTCTCTCTCATGGTTTATTTTTCTCTCGTGCGGCCTCTTGTGATCTCATCGCCTACTCAGATGCAGACTGGGCTCGTTGTCCTGACACTCGTCGATCCACTTATGGTTATGTTATTTTCTTGGCCGGTAATTTAGTCTCCTGGAGCGCAAAGAAACAACCGACTGTCTCTCGCTCAAGTTGTGAATTTGAATACAGGGCCATGGCGAATACCGCTGCTGAGATCATATGGATTACTTCGCTGCTCAAGGAATTCCGTGTGTCTCTCACTCGTCCACCACAGCTATTTTGCAACCATAAAAGTTCTATTTTTATCACGCAGAATCCGATTGCTCATAAACGAGCAAAGCACATCGACATCGACTACCATTTTGTTCGTGAACTTGTTCAATTTGGCAAGTTAGAGACCGAGTTCATTTCGGCTAATCTTCAGCTGGCTGATGTCTTCACAAAGGCTCTTCCACGACCGCTCTTCGAGTTCTTCAGATGCAAGCTCAAAATCTATGTTATTCCGCAGACTTCAATACCTGCGCTTGAGGAGGGATGATAGAATAATTATATTCTCTTGTATCTCTAGATTATTTCATATCTAGGGTTTATCTCTTTAGATTATTTCATTTCTAGGGCTTATATTTTTCATGTATATTTTGTATCTTTCATTCTCTGTTTAAACAAGTCAATAAAATATTTACGTTTGCGGAAAACCCTATCACGAGCAAGGAGAATGCTCGAAAATTGACTACCATCACGCTTAGCCTTGACCTAAAACTGTGTTGGAGCACTCAGTTTAAGGTCCTACCATACTGAAAAGGAGAAGTCAATATGAGGGCTTTCCCAAACTGACTAAGGAGAAGTCAGTTCAAGGGATTTCCATACCGATAAGGAGAAATTAGTATGAGGGCGTTTTCCATACTGACTATGGTTAGTCAGTATGAGGGTTTACCATACTGACCCTGGGAAGTCAGTATGAGGGCAAAGTTGTACTGACTTTTAATAGTCAGTATCAGAGCTTCTACCTTTAAAGAATGAGCATTTGGAAAGATATTGAAGCTCAGTCAGACTCATGCATTCATATATGCCCAAGTCAGTACGAGGTTACCCAAAACTAGGATCCCTCGAGCCGAAAGAAGTCTGACATAAAATTAGTGTTACGTACACCGACACTATAGAGCAGAAAGGAAACCTAAGGCACGGGCTACGATTGGAATATATAATCCATGAGTCTAAATTCTTGATTTATGTGTCTAACGGATAGAAATTCAAATTTTCATAGGTCCTCATCTATATAAAGGCCAGCCCTTCAATCTTAAACGGTTACGAAATCTTAATTTTCTTCACACAACAAAGGGAATTCTTTCAGGCCATCTCTCTGCAAAACTCTTTGAGTTTCCGTGTTCTCTAACACGAGACTTGACTCTCTGACTCAAGTTACCCACCGTGATATCTTCTCCTAGCACGAGGCTAAAGCTTTAAGCTGAAGCTCTTCTTGGTGAATATATCTTTCTGAGATATATTCATAGCAGTCAGTTTCATAGTCTGGGATTATGATTCTCTCTGGCGTATGCTAACCACCTGAGTTCTGGGAAGAACAATTAAACATCCAACCACCGGGAAGGAGGCTGCGGGGTGCGTCCCCACTTCAACCTGAAGACTGAGTCTGCAAGGAGTTCCTAGGTGAGTGCCACAGCTGACCGGAGGACGGAGGTGCCTTCGGACTATGTATAGATCGTAAGGAGGCTTGTACTAACTTAGTGAATTATCCAGACCCTAGGTCTGAAGAGTGGATGTAGGATATTAAGATCCAAACCACTATAAGTCCTGCGTGTTCATTTAAAGCTTTATTTACTTACTGCTCTGTTTTTCTGTTTCACAAACTGACTTTGAAACCTTCAATACTTCTAAGTATTGAAGAGTATATACAGTGAAACTGACTTAACCGGGACAGGACTAAGCATAACTCTTTCAAACACACAAAACTGACTATACTCTATTTTAGTTAAACAAGTGCAACTGTCTCACTTCCGTTGCATGTACATTACCTTCCGCTGCACAGTTTTGCACTCTGATTTCGGGACCAACAAGTTGTTTCACGCGCAAAGGTTCTTATAGATTAAGGTTGTGTTGAGTCACTTAGGACCAGATCTCTATTTTTACTGCACTTGGTTGTGTTTGTGTGTTTTAAGCTTAGGTACGCAGAGATGGCTTAGATTTCAAAGCTTCCAAAGTACTCATCAGAAAACTTTGAGATTGGATAAAGCGTTCTTTGATTATGCTGAAGAATGTCCACCCAGAGATGGCAGAGGTTCTATATACTGGACCGTTGAAGATCACCAAAGTAAATACTCAGCTCAGAGGAGCAGAAGGTCAGGAGATAGTGGAGAAGCCTTATGTAGAGTGGACGAACGACGACAAAGTTTTCTTTCAGTTGGATTCAGTGTCCATGGAGCTCATTTTACAATCCTTACCAGAGCCACTGGTTGTCGAAGCTCTCGAGCACAACAACGCCAAAAAGATGTGGGAATTTCTTGGCTCACTCAGTCAAGAAACAGCTCATATGAAGCGAAACAAGCATCAAAACTCTGTAGATAAATATGAATCTTTTCAAATGCTTCGTGGTGAAAATATTAAATCATTGTAACCTAGATTCAATGCTATTATCTGCGAGCTGAAAATCTTGGGGAGAACATATGAAGTTGCTGATATGAATGCAAAAATTCTCTCCAAGATGCCCAAGGAAGACAGGTTCGTCAAAGCCACCAGCTTGAAGGAGAAGGATCTCTTCAAGATGACGACCAAGGACGTGTTCGCCCAGCTCCAAGCCCATGAGTGGGACATCCAAATGGGGAACAGAAATGAAGCAGTGCAAAGTGTCAGCTCACATCTAGAGGAGGATGCTGCCTATTTCGCAAAAAGGGAGTTTAAGAGAAGGCCTCAAAAGCCTTACCAAGCTGACAGGTCTTCCAAACAGACATCCACTTCAAAGTCAGCGCTCACACCTTCCTACCAGAAAAAGGAGGAAAAAAGCTCAATTGAAGAGCTTGAAGAGCAAATGAGGAAGCTGACCAAACTTCTTGAGAAAGTTAGATCCAAGAAAAAAGGTTCACAGGCCAGTGAACTGAAGTTCCGCGAAAGACCTCCGAAGGCATGCTTTGAATGCAACTCTCCAGACCACCTCAAGTATGAGTGCCCACGGGGTTTACGAAGAGGAAATGGAGCTCTTGAAGAGGGTGTTCGAGAAGAAAGCTTCCAGAGCAGTTGCAAAGGCCATGTTATCCAGAACTGAGATGCTGAACATCCCAGATAATGACGATGGCTACTACACATCATATGATGAGGCATTGGAGGAAGCCTTCCTGGTGCTGATGGCCAAGCTAGTAGAAGAGAAAGAAACTGAAGTAGAGTCTATAATCGAAGTAAATCTTCCTAACTCAGTTTCTATTCCTAGGGAATGCATAGAAGACAACTCTGAATCTTATTGCTCAGAAACAGAAGATGTTACATTAGAGGTTTTAAATAGAGAATTTGCTAAATTCTATGAAATAAAAAATGTCTTAGCTGGTGAAAATGCTTTATGGAAACTGAAAGTTTCAAAACTGACTGAGGAGATCCAAGAATCGAAGTCAGTAAATGAAGAACTAGCCAAACTTAGAGAAGAGCATTCTGTTTTACTTGAATCTTTTAAATCTATATTTGAAGAATGCGAGTCTCATAAACTGAAAATTTCTAGGGACCAATAACTTATTTGTTCACTTTATTCTAGAACTAGCAAAGTTTCAGAAGCTCTAAGTTTACAAAGACATGCCTCTGATAAATTAAGTTTAGAATTCTCAGAAAATAATTTGAGCAATCATGTATCTACTTTGAAGCTAGAAATATCTCAAATCATCATTTTAGAAAGAATTCTAGTTTAGAAGTAAAGATGTTAGAAAAAAGGGGTAGTAAGTATGGACAAAAACTCCTTAGTGGCCAATCAGGATAGAAAGGGACAATCAGTTTCAAAACTGACCTCGATGCCTAAGTTCAGAAATAGTTTGATTTACAAGTAAAACAAACCTGAGATGAAGCCCAGAATGCCTAGGAAGTGGGATAAGCTGAATGTTCATAATGCTAGGAAACCCACTTCAACAGCCAAAATTGGAATACCGACAAAGTTAGTTTCATTTCCGGATTCTAGAAATCCAAGGTTCCCAGCTCATAATTCGTATAAGAGGAGAACTTATCCCTATAGAAGGAACAACTATACGAGGTCTGAGTCCAATCATCTTTCCATTTTAAGAACTTGGAAGATAGTACACTTCGGACTCAGTTTCCGAGAACCTGATAGAAACTCAGTTTCTAGGCACTTAGTTTCTAGAAAGTCAGTTCTTAGAAACTCAGTTTCTCACAAGGTTTCACACACTCACTACCTTCCTTCAAACATGAACAAAAATTGCATCAATTATTTGAAGAGGAAGAGAAATGTAGAAGACATTGCGACACCTAGGTTCAAGGTGAAGCAATTATGGATTCCCAAAGGCTAGATTCATAAGACTAACCCTGCAGGACCCACAGAAACACGAGTACCTTTAGTCTAATCTATCTTGTGTTGCAAATATAGGGGCACCAAAGTTAGTATGAAGTCCATCACACAACTAAGGACATTAGATGAAACTGACTTGATGAAGGGTGAAAACAAGGCCTGGTTTTCATACTTAGAGAATTATAGAAGGATGGATGCGGAATTAAACTGAGTTTCAACTCTCAGTCTAGGAACTAACTAATAATCAGTTTGGAAACCCAAAAGGTGGGATTTTAAAATCCAAGGAATATTGCATCTCATACGATGCATTTATCGATACGACGTAAATGAATCAACAGTTGCCACGTGTAAAGGAACCCCTTTAGGTCAAATCAATCCTAGACGATCTCAATCGTCACCTTATCTCAACCATTGATTTTATTACCTCTCATTATCCTCAATCGTTCAATATCAATCATCACTCATATTTATTGAAACCCTGAATCGACGGTTAAAGCTATAGTCTCTTTGCCATTTTCATCCATCTCAAAAGACCTCAAACCTTTACAGTTCTGGAAACTTTCGTTCTCATTCAATTCTTCAACACAGATTCTCTCATTTATTGACAAACATCCTTCCTCATCAATGGCCCCTAAAAGGACTAGATCATCTCAAACACCTGAAAGGGATGCGTCCATGTCTGGTGAAAAACATCAACCAACATATGAATATATTGATCGTCCATATCTAGAGATTGTAAGACTCTTTCATTCTGATCCTAGAAGACTCTCACCTGAACAAAGAAGAGCAGTCCAAGTAACAATGGAGAAGATCCTTTTTCTAAAAGGTCTACAGGGTGAATGTCCAAACTTCCAGAAACTAGCGCATCTAATACTACGAGAGAAGTTGGTGTATTTTCTGCGGTTCCACCCTCAAAGATTACATCGCTTTCTTTTAGCACAGTTATACTCAAATTCCATCATCTCCAGAGATCAGAAGCCCTTTGTTACAGAGGTCACATGTACCAAATTTACTGTCACCCCTAAACTGCTCAGGAAAGTCTTCAAGCTTAAGAATAAGGGACAAGATATCCAAACCTATAAGCAAGAGGTAGACATAATAAGCTACGAGAGATATTAGGAGAATACTAGTTGAGGTGGAAGCTTGATGATGATTACATATCCTTCAAAATAAACCACAAAAAAAGTGATTTTGATCCTTTTTATAAATATCTTGTGGATATAGTGATTAGGATGTTGCAAAGTGACATGGGATCTTACTCTGAAGTGATCAAGAATAAGTATTCTATACTTATGGCTATTGATGATAGAATCAAAGGAAACTGAGCTTCCTTACTGTTCGAGAGACTATTAGAATATGCAGGGAAAACGACTTCGATTGAAGAGACAGGTCAATTCTCTAGTGGGGTTAGTTTTGGGCTGAAAATAAGTTTTCTTTTAGAAAGATTACTTCCCACAGTGGATGCTGGTGAAGCTCTGGTCTCTGCTGACTTCCTTCCGTAAAGAAGAACAGTAAGAGAGCCCACTGAGACTATTGATCTTAATGAAGAGGATGATGGAGAAGAAGAAGTACAGTCCGTTGCTCAACAAGAGGAGAATTTCCAATAAGTCATAGAGGATCTTCCTGATTTAACAAGACTAGGAGAGGAGCTACCACATCCGGGTAGAAAAAGGAGGAGATTGGTTAGAACATTTGCGAATGAAAGGACCTCTCAGCAGCTGCCGTCACAGCTTGCTCAAGGAATTAGGATACAAAGAGGCAGGATATCTATTCCTATTCCTACCAGATCACAGGTTGAATTTGTAGATCCTCTTATCCGAAGAAGAAGAGTAAGGGAAGACAACATGGGCGTGGGAACACAAGGAACATGGCAAGAAACCTCTGCCAGACGATAGATTTTCTTTGAAAATCAACACCGTTCTGCTCGACAGAAGTAGACATTATTGAAAGTCCTGATCTTGAGGAAAATGAAGAATAAGTATTGATATGATAAGTGATTTGCTACTTCAGGGAGGAGATCAAGTAGAAAGAGAGGAAATGAAGTCCCCAAACTCCGAGGAACTAGATGAAGAAATTGAGATAGAACAACCAACTTCTCACCCTGTAGAAATGGTTGTTGATCTCAAATAAGACGCTCCAGAACATGATATGCAGGAACAAAGTGAAAGGGTGTTGCCTGACCTGGAAAGAGATCCAATTAAAGGAAAAGAACCTATGCCTGAGCAAGGGGGAACATCTACACATGTTAATCAGCTCTCATCTCCAATACCTGAGTCAGAACAAGCCTCTGAGGAACATGAGGATGAAGAAAGATAAGACATCATGAGCCCATCCTCCTTTACTAACTCAGTTCTATCATTTCGATCTCTTACTACCGAAGAAGTGATACGGACGAAGAACCCATTGGATATGTTGATCCAAAAACTCAACGTATAAAGATAGGCAGCGGTCTCCCCAAATCGAAAATCTGGTTTGATCTTTCCTAGAGCTTAAATAAACCTTGACCCGTTGGCTATAATTAAGCCAAGAACCTTGGTATAGTTGAACGCCACAAGATTTTGCTTACAAATCTTGGTAAGTTCTCAAACAAATGAAATATACTCTACAAAGAGAATTCACTCAAAAAGATGAAGTTTATTATAAAAACAAGTGTCCTTCAAGAGTGATTACAAGCCTATATTTATAGGACAAGACATGACTCTAAAAGTAACCGAAAATCACTAATAAATGACATGTAATCTAAAAATGAATGCAAATATATCCTACATGATTACTATTATTCATGGTCATATTTATGTTCATGAATAATGCATAATCTAAAATTGAATGCAAATGTAACCTATATAAAAAGTATTACTCACGTGACCACATTTATATTCATATGGTCACATTTACATCATGAATTTTAATTAACAAAATAACTAATGCATGTTAACCTTGTTTTTCTAGAATTAATTATATAAAATGCCTAGCCATACTCTTTGTTTTGCTTAGCTCGTGCCCTTGTCATCGGGACATTATGCATGACTAGCGGCTGCATCTTATTTTATTTTGGATGGGGCTTATCTTCTTCATTCCCTTCCTCTTCAAAAAGATTCGTCCTCGAATCTCTTAATGGAGGTAATCTACTTGGATCTTCATCTGGAAAGACATCTTCATATTCCTGCAAAAAAGACACAAATGTAATAGGCAAAGATGGGGTTAGTTCGTTAGTGTTAACGAAAGACTCCTTATACACCATGACTAACACACTCTTTTCTTCTAATATCGGTCTTTTCATCTCTCTTGCTCTCAAGTAAAAATTTTGCTTCTCCCTTTCCACACTCTTATTTTTCTCTCCATTCTTTTTTTCAATCAATTTATTTTTTCCACCTCACTTTTCTCTCCCTCATTTTGTCTAGCCTTTTTTGACTGCAACATTTTGCATTGAACTTCTTGCACTTGTTGTGAACTCAACGAAACAAGCATGATTGACTTGTTGTTATGCTTTAAAGAATATTTGTTGTGAAATCCATCATCTGTCACTCTTCGATCAAATTGCCAAGGCCATCCCAAGAGAATATGACTAGCATGCATTGGCACCACATCACAAAGAACTTCATCAGAATACGTACCAATAGAGAATGAAATCAATACTTGTTTAGTCACACAAATCTCTCCACATTCATTAAGCCATTGTAGCTTATATGGATGGGGATTCTTCATAGTGGCCAAGTTTAACTTCTCCACCATTTCAGAACTAGCAACATTAGTACAACTTTCACCATCAATCATCAACATACAAACCTTACCCTGAACCAAACATCGTGTATGAAAAATATTTTCTCTTTATTATTGGTCATCAGTTTTGATTTGTACGTTGAGAGCCCCTCACAACCAAAAGCCCCCCATGTTCTTCATGACTCCTTTGGTCACGTTGAGGATTGAGCTTCTCTCGTGGTGTTCGTTGCTCCAACTTCTCCAATCGATCAATTATATTTTCAAGGATTGTTCCAAGTCCTGCAAACTGTTGTTGCATGACTTGTAACATCAAATCTCCTTGATTTCTTGTTTCTTCCATGATGCCTCACCCACTCGTGTTTCACTAAAAAAAATTCCTTACAAAACACTCGTGTATCACTCGTAGGCTTTTACCTCCCCTCAAATGATCTCACCACTCAATGCCTTTTACCACTGAATTCTCAAATGTAGAACTTCAAAGTAAAAGAACAAATCAATCAAAGAACAAGAATAAAATGTCATTCAACACATATTTTTTTTACGGGTAATGAAAACTAGAAATTTTGATAAATAAAATTATATTCTATAGTGAAAATAAAGCTCTTTTTTTCACATTTTCCTTTTTTTTTTGTTTACTTTTCTTATCTTCTTTTTCTTTTCACTTTTTTTTTCTTTTCTTTTCTTTTCAAGTTTTTTTTTCTTTTCTCTTTTTAATAAAAAGTAAGGAGAAGAATAAAAGTATTAACAATAGAAATTAAAAAAAATGGATACAAAATCAGATCAATACTAGATTGCTCTGATACCAAACTGATACGGACCAAGAATCCATTGGATATATTGATCCAAGAACTCAATGTATAAAGATAGGTAGCGGTCTCCCCAAATCAAAAATCTGGTTTAATCTTTCCTAGAGCTTAAACAAACCTTGACCCGTTAGCTATAAATTAAGCCAAGAACCTTGGTATAGTTGAACGCTATAAGATTTTGCTCACAAATCTTGATAAGTTCTCAAACATATGAAATATACTCTATAAAGAGAATTCACTCACAAAGATGAAGCTTATTATAAAATCAAGTGTCCTTCAAGAGTGATTACAAGCCTATATTTATAGGACAAGACATGACTCCAAAAGTAACTGAAAATCACTACTAAATGACATGTAATCTAAAAATGAATGCAAATATATCCTACATGATTACTATTATTCATGGGCATATTTATGTTCATGAATAATGCATAATCTAAAATTGAATGCAAATGTAACCTATATAAAGAGTATTACTCATGTGACCACATTTATATTCATATGGTCACATTTACATCGTGAATTTAAATTAACAAAATAACTAATGCATGTTAACCTTATTTTGCTAGAATTAATTATATAAAATGCCTAGCCATATTCCTTGTTTTGCTTAGCTCATGCCCTTGTCATTGGAACATCATGCATGACTAGCGACTGCATCTTATTTTCTTTTGGATGGGGCATAACTTCGTCAAAAAGTTTTTGACTTGGCACTCTCAGAAGGACCCACCTTTGAAGAAGATCTCAGGGGAGAAAGGCGGAGACATCCTTGGGATAGAAGAGATGGGAAAGAATTCAGCAAGCAACTAAACTCTGTTGCAGAATTTAAAGTGCCATTCAGCGGTGTACCACACCCTAAGTCTACATCTTATCGACTGTTGTGTTGGTGTCCCCCCATTGCTGCAATTGATATTGGAGATGCAAAGCTGATTCCATAGGTGGGGAGATCTCTCAAAAACTAGCTCAATGAGTTGCTCGTGAAATCGATCTGATCTACCCAAATATTCTACTAGAATGCATTATTCCCTGTGATGTCCTACGAAACGAGTTTCGAAGATGGAGGCGCTTTGACATGAATTAAATATAGAAGAGCTATCCATCATGATGTCTAGACTTGGGTTAACCTTCTAGAGAAGTGAGGAACCTTGCACTGATGAATGGGTCACTCAAAGAGGAGGAAGGCAAGTTACAGAGAAATTCATCAGACAACGACTGCTGGTCATTCGAGCCTATAGATCGTTTACAGAGGATAGCAGTCAATTTTGGCAGGATGATCATACGCTACCTCCACTTGATTTTCAGTTTGCATCTGAAGCTCTTAGGCCGATAATACCAGCCTCTCAAGTACCATCTTCTGCGCTCAACATCGATTCATTACGCAATCTCATGGATAGAAATAGAATTCAGTAGAATAAATGAGTCTACGATTGCGTACAATTGAGATGGAGGCTGAGTAGCTTCGAAATGATATCACTATCGTACAAAGAGAGTTCGCTGATGCAGAAGAAGATTATAAAAGCCTGAGGAAAGCCTTGATCTTGTCGGCTCAAATCGAAGCTGAACAAAAAGCTGATCAATTCACCAAGTTGATTCGAACAATCCAATCTGGTAGTAAAAGATTAGGAAATGTTGCTGAACTAGTATGATTGAGAAGAGTGTTTATGGAGAAATTGGAGTTGAAATTTCAAAAAGATGAACAAAGAAGATTGGAGGAAGAACAACGTTAGGGCAAAGCCGAAGAAGAAGCTCCATTAAATCAGGAAACATAGTAGAGACACAAGACAAAAGATGATGAAATCCATCGGCTTGCTGAAGAAAGAAGGATTCAAACTGCTTCTGAATCGGATCGATTAAAGGAAGAGAGAGCTAATATGCTTAAGATTGTCACCAGTGTACCTGAATCTTCAAGACAGATCTATGGAAGTGATACTGTCTTGGTCACTATGCTATATTAGATGAACACGAACTTTCAAGATCAACTTCACACACTGGCTGCCAGTATTGAACAACGACATGTTGAATTTGAGGAAAACTTATCTTCCATTAAAGCTACTATCTCAACCCTTCTTGACATTGTCACAAAGAGGGAAGAAGAAAGACAGAAAGACAAGGAAGCTGAAGAAAGAAGGCGGCAGGAACAGACTGATATCCTTGCACAAATCATGGCTAAACTCTCTGGATCATCCTCCTCTAATCCACCACCTCCATAAGCTCTGTTTGGATTATCACTTGCTTACTTTTGCTTACACTACTATTAACAAAACTATGCTGAATTGTGCTTTTTTGTTTGATGGATTCTGTTAGTTGCTATATTTTTTTCTTTGAATGGCTTATCTTGATGAAATCATCTTAATATATATTGTCTGATTCAGGGGGAAAGTTTTCGTCAGAAATAAGGAGATATATATTGACTAGGGGTCATTGTAAACTCAGTATACCTTGCTTCCTTTCTCTCTGTCTTTACAAATGGTTTTGACAATATCAAGAAGGGGGAAATTGATTGAAACATATTCTTCGACTCCCTCTAGGTTCAATGTTTTGATATGTCAAAACCTATATTAGTCAGTTTTTCTAGTTTTAGAGTTCTAAAATGTAATCCTTGTATAGGATCGAATTGAGTTGTAATATAACTTAGGCTGAACACCGAGCAAGGAGAATTCTCGAGAACTGACTACCATCACGCCTAGCCTTGACCTAAAACTGTGTTGGAGCACCCAATTTAAGGTCCTACAATACTGACAAGGAGAAGTCAGTATGAGGGCTTTCCCGAACTAACTAAGGAGAAGTCAGTTCAAGGAATTTCCATACTGATAAGGAGAAATCAGTATGAGGGCGTTCTCCCTACTGACTATGGTTAGTCGGTATGAGGGTTTATTATACTGACCCTGGGAAGTCAGTATGAGGGCAAAGTTGTACTGAATTTAAATAGTCAGTATCAGAGCCTCTACCTTTAAAGAATGAGCATTTGGAAAAATATCGAAGCTCAGTCAGACTCAGACATTCATATAAGCCCAAGTCAGTACGAGGTTAACCAAAACTGGGACCCTTGGGGCTGAAAATAAGTCTCACACAAAGTTAATTTAACGCACACTAGTGCTGCAGAACAGAAAGAAGACCTAAGGCCTGGGCTACGATTGGACAATATAATCAGTGAGTCTAACATCTGGATTTATGTGTCTAACAGATAGAAATTCAAATTGGCATAGGTCCTTCTCTATATAAAGGCCAGTCCTTCAACCTTAAATGGTTACGAAATCTGAATTCTCTTCACACGACAAAGGGCATTCTTTCAGCCCATCTTTCTGCAAAAATCTCTGAGTTTCTGTGTTCTCTAACACGAGACTTGAGTCTCCGACTCAAGTTACCCACCGTGCTATCTTCTCCTAGCATGAGGCTGAAGCTCTTCTTTGTGAATATATCTTTGTGAGATATATTCATAGCAGTAAGTTTCCTAATCTGGGATTCTGATTCTCACGGGCGTATGCCCACCACCTGAGTTCTGGGAAGAACATGTAAACATCCAACCACTAGGAAGGTGCCTGCGGGGTGCGTCCCCACTTCAACCTGAAGACTGAGTCTGCAGAGTGCCACAGCTGACCGGAGGACGAAGGTGTCATCATTCTGTGTATAGATCGTAAGGAGGCTAGTACTAACTTAGTGAATTATCCGGACCTTGGATCTGAAGAGTGGATGTAGGATATTGAGAACTGAACCACTATGAGTCATGCATGTTCATTTACAGCTTTATTTACTTATTGCTCTGTTTTTCTATTTCACAAACTGACTTTGAAATCTTCAATACTTCTAAGTATTGAAGAGTATATACTGTGAAACTGACTTAACAAGGACAAAATTATGCTTAACTCTTTCAAACAAACAAAACTGACTATACTCTATTTTAGTTAAACAAGTGCAACTGTCTACTTAATTCCGCTGCATATACATTACCTTCCACTGCACAGTTTTGCACTCTAATTTCTGGACCAACATATATATATATATATATATATAGGTACACGTGTGCAATAGTTTAGGCCCGATCAACTGATACGATCCTTGTTGGTAAGCAGTTTTGCGACTAACTCAAGCGAGCGATCGAGGGCAACAGAGTCACCCCCAGACTTTCCTACAATCGACTGCTAAGCATCTTATAATTAATCTATATATTTTAGAGAAATATGTATAAATCCATTAGATTGATTTTACTTTAATTAATATTTTCCTATTACGTGCATCAATTTTTAACTTTAAAAAAATAAAATTAAATTAGATTTATAATTTACATAACAATTATTTTATGCTAAAAAAAGCTTTTCAAAATATATTCATTGAATTAAGGTAAATATTTATTAATAAGTAATCTTTATTCAATCTAAGACTAATTTAGATACAAATTATATGGACATAAATTACTCTATGGCTAATTTGGATTTAAATTATGGATATAAATTCCAATATTTATTAAATTGAATATTATTGTTATTATAGAACTCTTAAAGCTGTATAAATATCAACAAATAATGAAAATCACAATTCAGTATGGGATTGATTAGTCTGGAACAATTCAGTCTGGGACTGATAAATTTGGGACTACATCAAGGTAGAACTCATCAGTTTGGGACTGGCCAGTCTGGAACTTGCCAGTCTCAGAATATTAAACTTGCCAGTCTGGAGATCGACATATAAACTCATGATGTGAGCCAGCATGGTCTTGTCAACCTGACGACATTAACATGGAATCTTAGTTCCAATTGCTGTGCATAGAGACAAGAAGAATCGTATGTGGAATGGTACTGACTAGATCATACTTAAAGCATTAGAGATTTCATAAAATCTGGAAACTAAGACTTCAGTCTAGATTCCTTAGACTGGTCAGTCCAAGTACGCTCTATACTTTGACTTTTATGCGCGTTCAAGTCGCCAAGGTGACAGTTTTGGGGAGAACCTTAAAGACCCCATTCCGGCGATGAGAAGGCTGGGTGGTGTGCTTATACTCTAAGAAGTTGTGAAGTGAAGGACGATAGAGAACCTGTCAAGCGAGTTAGTAGATCGGTGGACACGACATTCACCGACTCGAGATAGATCGTGGGAGAACCCTGTTGTATTCCAACTCTTAGTGAATTTCCAAACCTAGTCTGAAGAGTGGACGTAGGACATTTTGGTGTCCGAACCAATATAATCCTTTTATTTTTTTATTGCATTCTGCATTTCAGTTTATGTCTCTTAAAACTCAACATTCAAGTGTTGAAGTATATCTGAAACTGATTAAAGACTATTCGGACTAAAGACTCTAAACTGAGCTTTGTAAAACCAAACTGGTACTGAACAACAAGTTTTGATAAGTGTAAGTTTATCATTGATTTTTGGGATCTATAAGTGGTATCAGAGCGGTCAGTCCTTTCAGGCAGGTCTTTTGAAGTCACTTAGGACCGAGATCCAATCTTTCCTTGCACTTTGTTTCTTGTCTTAGCTCAGTACAGTGCTGAGAAGTATGCCATGTGAAAAAAGAGGTCTTCCATACAGCTCAAGAGCTTCCATCTCGAGATAGTTGATGTTTTGGAGAGATGACCGATAAAGAGCACGAAGGTCCTTCCACCACTACGAGCTGACGGTCCAACAATCGTAGAGAAGTCATACACGAGTGGACACCATATATCTGCAAAAAGAATTCATCCCCCAATTTCAACATCATATCTACCTATAGCACTTAAATAACAAAATCAACCAAACCAACTTTTATTCAAAATAGAAAAATAATTAAAAGCAAGTAAAATTGGGTTGCCTCCCAACAACCGCTTCTTTAAAGTCATTAGCTTAACTACATACCTCATTGTCTTCAATCATTATAAAAGGGAGAAGAACCGGAACTCATACCTCGATCTAAGTCCCAAGGCTCACCCGAAAAAATAGGATTCCTTCTTGCACTACGAGGTTGATCTTGCTTTCTTTGTTCGCATTCCTCCTTGCTCAAAGTAATCTCCTGGGTCATCCTCCTCTTTGTCATCACCCATGCTAGCTATTCTAGGATCCTCACAATCATTCAATCTCTTAGTCCCAACTCCTTTTTCAACCAAAAATTTCTAATCTTTTGCAATCTCAAACATCCTTCCTTTCTTCACATTTTCTACCACCTTTGAGGGGAAGGAAAATACCACTTCCTTACCTTCACAATGAAAGGTAAGCTCAACATTCTTGACATCTAAGACGCATCGACCATTCTCAAAAATGGTTTTTCCAATATTAAATGGATTCCTCCTTGATTTTTCATGTCAATTAACAAGAAATCCCACAGAAAATTAAACTCCAAGACTTCAACATTGACATCCTCAACTACACCTCTTGGACAAAATAATGCGTGGTTTGCCATTTGCAACATATGAGTTGTAGGTTTCAACTCCCCAACCTTCAATTTATTGAACAAAATCCACGGCATCACATTAACACTTGCTCCAGAATCACATAGAGCTTTGTCTATAAAAGTATCTCCAATCTTGCAAGATATCACAAAGCTTCCCGGAACCTCGTTTTTACTTGCAAATTTCCTCTCAATCTTGCCTCCAACATTCTCCTTTACCTCTTCTTCAACCTAAAGTTCTTTTTCTTTGAAAGCACTATTTGCTCTTAACTCATCTTCAATCAATTTATCCAACATTGGAACTCGTTAGATTTCTTCCGATAATGGCATCTCGATATCACCCTTCTTAACATAGTCAAAGAATTTGACTTCCTCTTTTTGAGTCACCTTCTCCTTATCTTCCTTACCTTTCTTAAGTGATTCTTTTTCCACAACTTTTTTGTTCTTCAACACTTTCTAGCATCTCCTCCATAGGAGTCTTCACCAAGATCTTATCCTAATCTCTTTGGTCTTCCACAACAATGTTGCAACTCTTCTTTTAGGTAGTGTCTGTATCACTCAGAAATATACTCACTTAGTGCTTTCTGATCAATTGCTTAGCTATCGAGAAGATTTAGATTTGGATCTCAGCAAGTATGCCATCATATTTCTCGAACCTCTTGTCAATTTCCTCATTAGGATTCCTTCTTGCCTCACGATGATCATTCCGACTACTACTACCTCCCATATAGCCTCCTTGTAAGGGTGATAGTACATATTACCCGATGGATTATAGGGACCATAATTGTTGTTGAATCTCCCCATTCGTTGGTTCATAAAGCTCACATTCTCCGGGTACATCTCCTCCCTCTTTACCATCATCACCTCATCCTTCCTTCCGCTTGAGGTAGTTAGAAAATCCAATTTCTTTTGCATCATGGCAATTTGTTCCATCAAATCATCACTCCCATTCTTTTCATCCACCGCCTTTACCGTTTTATAATATTTTCTCTCTTGCAGCCATTGGTAACTGTTTTCGGCCATCTTCTCAATAGTTCTCCATGCTTCATCTTCCTTTTGGTCTAAGAATGAGCCACCCGACGAGACATCCATCATCACTTTGGTTTCATAGTTGAGATCCCCATAGAAATTGCATATTTGTTGGCTCCTTGTCAAGCCGTGCCTTGGACACCTTCGGATCAAGTCTCGGAAATGATCCTAAGCCTCATACAAAGGCTCATCATACCTTTGACAAAACGAGGAGATATTGGTTCTTTGCTTCAAAGTAAGGCTTGATGGAAAATACTTGAACAAGAACTTTTCTCGCAGCTCATCCCAAGAGGCAATGTTTCCCTTGTCTAGACCTTCAAACCAATGCCTTGCCCCATCTCTAAGAAAAAATTAGAAAAGTCTCATACGAATGTGATCTTGAGGCACTTGGTTTATCTTGATTGTGCCAGTAATCTCCAGGAACCGGGAGATATGCGCATTGGGATCTTCCGTCGGATGGCCACCATATTGATTGTTTTGGATCATTTGCACAAGTTGTGGCTTGATCTCAAATTGTGTCGCATTGACCCCCAGCTGGAATCCTCCTGTGGCATTATCTCCTTGAGGTCGAAAAATGTTTTGCAACGGCCTCATTGGTTCATTTCTTCCATTAAAAGCTGTCATCATCTCCTCAAGTTATCTTTGAAGGTCATCCATTCTTTCCGTCTCGTCTCTATGATCTTCCATCTCAAATTCAACACCTTCAAATCTTTGTCTCAGCTTTTGCTCCTCTAACAACCGAGCTTTGGATCTCATGATCATAAACCACCTATAAGATTCCAAAAGCTCCAATCAACCAAACAAACAAAAATCTCAAATCAAACAAACAATTAAACAAACACTTAGAATACGAACAACTCAAGATCACTAATATCTAGCAACCTACTAAATTAAGTCCTCGACAATGGCGCCAAAACTTGATAGCACTAAAAGTTCAATCACTTAAACTCATATCTAACCAAGAATAAGAATATGTCTAATCCAGGACCTTCTTCATTCGCCTACTAGATTACTAGTTTGTGTTGAGTTTTTAAGGTATCTGAGAAATTCTATCATTGAGTTGAGTATTAACTAACACAATCTAACACCTATCCATCCACTAGAAATCAATAACAAAACATGAATCAACACAAGCAATCATTATCATCATCATACTCCCTTACACAACCTCAAACAATCTAACAATAAGAATATCAAGCTCAAATCAAGTTATCTCAATAAAGAGGAAGGAAGGACATTGGAGAGAACTTTGTAGTGAATCATTAAAACCAATTGACTCATGCAAACACTAATAATCTTCCAAGAGATGGTCAATCCACAAAAATATGACTAATTCCCTTAGCACCGGCAAATTAATCGTAGATGATCTAAGATTATCAAATTATCACGTTATCTAATCCTAGAAAACTCCCAAACAACCGTGGATACTTAACATATATGCTTCGTCCACATAGCGATTGAATCAACACATATATAAGTACATGCTAATCACGACATATCAATCCGTGTAATGGTTGCAATCTCAATGTCAAGTATCAAGCAATTGACTCTTATCTACATCACTTGAATAGGAATAAGATATAACATGCCTTAATCAACAAGGAAGAATTAAGCAAGTAATCAATTGATAAAAAATTATCCATTACGTTGTCCAATCCAACATTCCAAGGTGTTTAGTTACTCATACCTTGGAATTGGTACAATTGAAAGGAAAGAGAAAACTTAGCCATTAAAAATAGATTTGAAAATTGCAATTCCCCCAAATTGGATCATTGGCCTTAATATAGACTTGATTCTTCATGATCTTTATCAATCGGATAGATTTTGATGAAGATCCTCCTTAATTGATGATTCGATGGAGTGGGTAGTGTAACTTGGAGAGCAATAACTGCCAAAAATGAGTAAAAGTGCCAAAATTTCTTTCCCCAATGAAGGGCCTTTTGGATTTTCAGTAACATTAGGGATTGAGAGGGTTGTATCAATGATGGGCATTTGAACTCGGATTGTTGATCCTTGGAAAGGATCACTCCTGCCCTTCGTAACAGCTTCACCCTCAACAACAACCTTTTTCCTCTTCCTCTACTGGGGGTTCACTGCAGTCCTTTTCTTCTATGGCAGTGCCTTCACCACTGGATCTAGTTTGGTAAGCTCTGGCAGGTCCTCCATCTCTTTAAACAAGGCTTCAATTTCTGCCTTCTTCCTCTCTTCCTCGATCTCCTCTGATGTCAATGGGATAGCAGTCTATGGAATCATCTCTCCTTCACCATGTTCCTCTTCTTTAGAGACTGGATCATTCGGGTCAACATTGCTTTTGCCCTTGGGAAACCTTGGTCTCTTATTATCCTTTGGAGGTTGTTGTTTGTGAGTGGGTGGCATGTAGTCTCTTAGCAGCAAATCCTCTCCCAGATCGAGCTTCTCCTTGGGTAAGAAGCTATAAAGTGACTGATCTTGATCTCAAAACTAATGTCTTGAGTAATAATGTGAGTCTTCTTGATATAAGAATTCTTGTATACATGCGCCACCCATTTGCTGTACATGAATTGCCTCAAATTTCGTTGAATTTGGTCTACAATCACAATCATTACTGCAAACTTCTTCGTACTAAGCTCTGAGTGGGAATTGGCTTCACATACCAACATCGTTATGACCATGATGGCCAAATCATTCACATAATCAATCAGTGTCTTAATTAGAGTAGCAACCTTCCATGTCTTTTTCAGAAAAGCTTTCTTTCTTCCATTGCAGCCACCTCTTCTTCATCTTCTCAGTGTACTCCACATTGTAAGACAGCTCATCCTTTCCGTCATTCCTCAGGCCAAACTTTGCAGCCAAAACTTCAAGGGCTTACCACAATCATGGTGCCGAGCATTTTGGTAGTGAAAAAGTTTTCACCTTCCCCAATTATTGCTCGTGCATAGAACTTAGCTACCAGGTGCAGCCTAAACTTCAGAGGCTCTGCCGGCATATATTTTAGCAAGCCTTCATGATCAAGACGATTGATGATCCAGGTCGAGAAGTGACTCTTACACAGTGGCTCATATAGGATTTTATCTTTATGAACCTGGGTTGCTAGCTTCTGTGCGAAAGTGAGTTCACCCGGCTTCTTCTTCTTAGCAATGGAGACAAGACCTCTATATCCAATAGATTCATGGATGTGCTCCTTCTTGAATATTTTGGTTAATGTAGGCACACGTTGTTCCGCCTCACTAGGAATTGTAGGTCTTCCTGATGATTCAGTAGGGAAAACTAGAAGGTTGGATGATTCCGCTATTTAAAATTTTGAACTTAAGAAACTATAGGGTTGATGAACAAATAACAAAGAGATTTCAAAAATAGGCTAAGTGTTTGAAATTGCAATAGGGTTTGAATATCCCCAAATCAACTCTTTATAAGATTTGATGCACTTCCAATCAATGGTTATATCGTGGTTTTGAGCTGGAAAGATCAACGGTTTGGGTGGGGTGTGACCGTTCGTATGCTTGACCCACGATTTGAAAAGTGCGCGCGTGGCTGACGTGGCACATTTTCATTTAACGCTGCCCTGTGGAGTGCTTACTTTGCATTTAATGACCCTTTCAGCAACTGATTTGATCAATTGGTTACTCCCGCCATTTGAGATATTTGAAATCATTGGCTGGATTCTGTTTGTTGATAGGTTAGCAAACAAAGGCTCTTTGCTGATAGATTGGACTCAACAATCAGCAGGGAGTCCATTGACTATTTATATTAAACAACCAATCTGAATTCTGCTGAGAGCTTGGACTCATCAGACTAAGCTTCAACATAGACTTCAGCAAATAGAGTAATTAGCAATAAGTCTTCGTAGCAATTTGCCTCAGCAACCAGCAACTCAGCAACCACAAATGTGATAGAATTTTAATCCAATGCTGAGTAACCAGAGCCGGAAAGCGTGATCTTAGACACACTTTAATCTGCATCAACTCTAAAAATCCATGGAATCCAAGCAAAACAAGAAACACAATAAGAGTTGGGACTCATTATTCCAACAATTCATCCAACTCTAGCAATCCAAGCTTAAGATAGAGCTTTTTAAATCTGCTCTCTGCTAGAGGTTTGGAGAAGATATCTGTAAGTTGATCATTTGTTCGGATATACTCCACTTTGATTTCCTTCTTCTCCACGTTATCCCGGATGAAGTGGTGTCTGATATCGATGTGCTTCGTCCTTGAATTATGTATGGTATTTTTTGTAATGCACATCGCGATGTTGTTGTCGCTGTAGATCGGGACAAATCTGGTGTTGACTTCATAATCTTGAAGTTGTTGTTTGATCCATAACATCTGGGTACAACAGCTCGCAGCAGCCACGTATTCAGCTTCAGTTTTGGATATTGCTACCGAGTGTTGCTTTTTGCTAAACCAGTTGATTAGCTTGTGTCCGAGAAATTGGCATGTACCACTCGTACTTTTTCGATCAATTCAGCATCCACCAATGTCTGAGTCTGAGTATTCAATGAGTGTGAGATCATCAGCCTTTGGACACCATATTCTGCCTGATTTTGTCCTTTTCAGATACTTGATAATCCGTCTTGCTAACTCCATGTGTGACTTCTTTGGATTTGCTTGATACCTAGCACACACTCCCACAACATACAAAATATCTAGCATGCTGATTGTTATATATAGTAATGAACCAATAGTACATGTGTATGCTGTTGGATTTACAGATTCGCCTTCTTCATTCAAAGAAATTTGGCATGTTGTGCTCAGGGGAATCCACAGAGTCTTTGTCTTCTCTGGGTAGTATTTGCTGATGAGATCCTTCGTGTATTTCTTTTGATGTATGAAGATCCCTTCGCTGGATTGCTGAACTTGTAGGCCTAAGATGTATGAAATCTTTCCCATCATGCTCATCTGAAAATTATTCTACATAAGTTGTGCAAACTTTTCACAGAGGGTTAGATTCTTAGATCCAAAAATGATATCGTCCACATAGATTTGTACTATCTATATGTCTTCAGCATCCTTGATCAGGAAGAGAGTGTGGTCGATCTTCCCCTTCCTGAATCCATTCTTCAGCAACAACTGTGACAATGTCTCGTACCAAGCTCTAGGAGCTTGCTTAAGACCATACAAAGTGTTTCTTAACCTGTAAACCTTGTCACCTCGTTCAAATCCAGTAGGTTGCTCTACATAGACTTCCTCCTTGAGTTCACCATTCAAGAACGCGCTCTTGATGTCCATCTGAAACACAATAAAGTTATGGTGAGCAGCATATGCAAGGAATAACCTGATTGCTTCAAGTCGTGCTACTAGAGCAAATGTCTCATCAAAATCAATTCCTTAGCATTACGCGTATCCTTTAGCTACGACCCTAGATTTGTTGCGCACAATGAGTCCATTCTCATGACGATTGTTATTGAACACCCATTAAGTGCCGATCATTGATTAATGCATTGGTTGATCCACTAAATCCCGCACATGATTGTGCGTGAATTCTTACAGCTCATCTTGCATTTCGTTTATCCAATCAGGGGATTGCAATGCATCAGCAACCTTGGTCAACTCTTGTTGTGATATGTAGCAAGCGAGCATGGCTCTGTGTCTGGTATGAACTAGATCTGTAAGATCTCCTAGGATGCATATGCTAGATGATCTCTCAGCAACCATTTTACTGTGAGATGTAGCAAGCGAGCATGACACTGTATCTGGTACGAACCAGATCTGTAAGATCTCTTAGGATTGCATCTGCTTGATGATCTCTAATCAACCATTTTGGTATTTGCAGTTCAATAATCGGGGTTGATTAACTGTAGGATTCTGACATTTGACTTCCTGCAATAGGAACGTCAACAAGTTTTAAGTTATAAAAGGTTTCAAGAATACTTGCTGAGTTGTCATCTACTGGAATGTTGTTTGCTGGGAGTCCATCTGCTGGATTGGCATTTGCTAGAATGATAACAAGTCTTCGCGAGCTCAGCATAGTCACTTTCAACATTCCTTTAGCCATTTAGGTAATTTTCAACAGAATCTTCATTTTTCTGGATGTTTTCTCCTTCTTTAATTAATTCCCCCTTGACTTGTGCTCTCCTTTGGATGATTGCTTTGTGAGCCCTCAGTATTACAGTTGCATCACCAGCCCACTTGGCTGTTTGCTAACCAGACAAGATCTCCAGCAGAGATGTGGTTTCACTCATGAACCTAGTCGGAGCAATTAGTTCAGAATTAGAAAAATTCAAGCCTGGTTGTCCATTAACATCATTGGTCTCTTGAATCACATCTCCTAGCTCTTTCATGGTCCTGCGCACTAGAGTAGCTTCATCAAATACAACATTACATGTTCTTTCCACAAGATTAGTGTTCTTGGGAATGATGTCTATATCATAGGAATACCTCTTTGTCAGCTTTGGGAGAGAAAATACTTAACTTCTACTTGCCATTGCTCTGGATATAACACGGTGAACCGAAAGTACGAAAGTGAGGTAAGAAAAGCTTACGATCATGATAGATTTCGTAAGGAGTCTTGTAAAACCTAGCATCCAATCCACTTCTGTTTTGTGTGTAGCAAGCTGTCATCACAGCTTCTCCCCAATACCTTTGTCCAATGTTCATTTCAGCAAGCATCATTCGCACGACCTCTTTAAGCGTTATGTTCCTTCGCTCTGCTAAGCCATTTTATGGGGTTTTCTATCAATGGACCTTTCATGTCCTATACCAACATCGGCGTACAAGTTCATTAGGGCACCGTTGCAAAATTATGTGCCATTGTCGGATCTAATCCTTTTCACCATGACCTCCTTGTCATTCTGAACTTTAAGTATCAGCTCCGGTAGGATTATTTTTACAAACTCCTCGAAGCATTACTTCACCTGTGGTCTTGTCAGCGATCTCGCATCCTTTATCAATGAAAGAAACGATATACCCATTTTCACTCAGCTGGCTGATGCTCAGCAAGTTGTGCTTCAATTGTTGATGAGGGCCACGTTGATTATGCGCATGCCATTCTGCTCGATGCACCCTCTTCTGATCACCCTTCCTTTCTAGATGTCACCGAAAAAGATTGAAGGTCCTCTGACTTTCTGAAGATCTGTGAAGATATCGTTGTCTCTAGTCATATGTGCTGAGCAGTCACTGTCCAGGATCCATTCTTTTAAGTTCTTCGAAGTTCTACTTGCTGGACCCTGTTCCTGCAAAAATAATAAATTAATTCTTAGGTACCCAATCAACAGCGGGACCTACTGGATTAGTTCTCGGGATTAATCCCTTAGAAATCTAAACGTTTGTGATTTTGACAATCTTCTTGTCATCACTCTTAGCTACATTTCCCTTCCTTCTAAAGTAATGCAATGAATTAGCATGGGAGGGTATAGATGTGTGTTTAACCTTCATGGTCTTTTGAAAATGAAATGAGTTAGACTCACGCCTTGAGTAAGTGTTCCTCTTAGAGTGTTTGCTGGCTTCCTCGCAATCTCAGCAGATTGCTTAGCCATGCTAGGTTTTGAATGTACCTTCCTAGCAAATAGAACTATCTATTGCGTCACATTCAGGGACTTTGTTGACTTCCTCTCAGTAGGTAATCTTTTCAACCTTTGCTAATTTGTCAGCAGGTTATTTTTTACTTGCCAGCATATCTGTTGAGCAGTCTTTGATGATTTTGCACTATTCCCTTGTTCCTAACATTCTGCTGAACGCACCTAGTTGGTGGCATACACTATTTCTTTTCGTTATTGGGTGTCAGCATTGCTCAAATCATTTTCTTCAAAACCGATTCCAGCAAAATCATTGATATATTTGAGCATGCAAATTTTTATCAAGATCTCTCGTGCTTTTTAAAAATTTATATTAACATGGTACTTGCACGGTGTTTTCTTTCTTTAGAACATCATTCTCCTTTTCTAAAATTTTAAAATTTTTAAGTATGGAGAATTCACTGCTATGTTTTAAAAGTTCCTCATTTACTGACCTAGATTTTTCAATCTCACTGGTCAGAGTAGAAAGCTGAGATTTCAACGAGGAGTTTTTGTTTGCTAAGGCATCTTTCAAAGCATGAAATTTTGAAAATTCTTTTAGAAGAAGATCCATGGTCACATCTCCTGAGTTAGAGCAATATGACTCAGCAGTGTCATGCAAGTTTGCTGAACAAGACATAGCAGACATAGTAGAGTTTGCTACCTTATCGTTCGTGACTACTAAGGCTGATTCTACCTCGTGTTCAGCTTCAGCATCATCATTATCATCTATTCTGGCCATAAACACCATTACGACTACTTCTTCATCTTCTTCTGAGGAGTAGCTTCCATCATCATAATCAGGAATGTCAGGAATTTCCGTTCTGGTCAATAGAGCCATAGTAACCACCTTCAATGCACACCTTTCGAAGATCTTTTTCAATCTCTCCCTTTCTTCCTTGTCTATACGAGGACAATCAAACTTTAGGTGATCAGGGGAGTTACATTCGAAATAGGTTCTTGGTGTCCTCTTTGTAGTGCGGTTCTCTGCTGGCTGATTTTGCTAAGTTTCCTCTTTCTTAGTTTTGGCTTTTAGCAACAGCTTCTGCAACTTCTTCATTTGTTCCTCCTGCTCGTTGATGGAACACTCAACCTTCTTTGATTGAGACACACTTGTTGAAGTGGTCTCCTTTATTGGATTTGATTGAACAAGACGTTCTGTGTGAAAGGTCTTCTTTTAACAAAGTATGCTACGTCCTCAGTGTGATTCTCAACAGATGTAGCAGCCCTCACGACTTCGTTATTGTTTGTCTGTTGAATGGTCCCATTCATGAGCTTGATGATGTGCAAATACTTCCTTTGTCGTCATGTTTGAAAGATCCTTCTCTTTGAAGCTAGTAACCTTGACGAACCAATCATCTTTAGGCATCCTTGAGAGTATATTTGCATTCATGTCTGCAGTCTCATATTCTCTTCCCAAGGTTTTTAACTCACAGACGAAGGAGATAAATCTATCTTCCATTTCTTTAGTTCTTTCCCCAGGAATCATTTGGAACAATTCGTACTCGTCTACGCACTGTTAAAGCTTATTTGACATCATCTGAGCTGTTTCTTGACATAGGGTGCCAAGGATGTCCCAAACTTGTTTGCATTATTATATTCCAAAGCTTCGATCACTAGAGGCTCTGGTAAAGCATTTAGGATCAGTTCCATAGCTACTGAATCTAGTTGTGAGCGTATTCGATCTTCGCTGGTCCTTTCATTGTATAGCTTGTCTATCAATTCTGGTCCTTCTAAATTATCACCAATCCGAGTATTCACCTTCGTGATTTTGATAGGTTCTTCTTCGATCCCGTAAGCTATTTTTGGGTGTATGTTCTTCAGTGTGATCAGCGACCTATTCTTCTAGATGTTGTATGTTTCTAGAGAGTACTTTAATAATTTCACTTTATTTGTCGTTTCAGTAACCTGAGCTTAACACAAGATACAAAAAGAGTGCAGGGAAAAAGGATCTGGTCCTAAACGACTCAGAAGTAGCTAGTTTGTAAAGACCAATGAAACCACTTGTTGGTCCCCGATCAGAGTTATGTTTAAATGCAGCGGAATATTAAAGTCTTACACTTATCTTGTTGAGGTCTCAACTCAGCTAGTCTTTATAAAATATATGTCCAAGCTCATGAGGTATTTAAGTTTATTGCAAGTTATAAACCAACACTTGAGGTGTTGGGTTTCGATCAATGACGACGGTGAAATGCAACACTATCTTCACGTTAAATTTTATCAATCCGAGTATTTTTCAATTTGCTCAAGTGAAAACTATTTACATGTTTGAAGGTTCAAATAGCTAGGCAAATAATAGTCGTTGGTAATTGTTTAGCTAGGCAAAATAGAATATAAACCAAGCATACAAGTAACAAAGCAATAACCAAACAAGTTTAATAAAACTTCTCAAGCCAAAACAATTGAGTAACTTGTTTAGGTAGATCAAAATCTCAAGTCCAACAATAAGAAGATAGTGAGTGTTGATTGAATTTCTATTGTTCCAAGTTGAATCAAACTATGTTGTAAACAAAGTTTAATCCCTAGGAAGTTTAGCAATTGACCCTACATTCGCTAGCCACTTGCTACGGAGAACTAACGGTAGATGACACTAGGAATTGCAAACAACTACGTTATTAACCCCTAGATCACTCCCAATTGACCATCAATTATCGCCCTACGACCTAGCCCCGCACAGGTATTGGAACTAAAATCGTAAGAATATACACTTTTCACGACGATTCCGCCCGCGTGTTGGCTGCAGCGCTCGCATCAACTATCTCAAAAGCTGGCTATTACCCACAACTAAGAGATAAGGAACAAGCTCAAGTGCAATTCAATCCCTCAAAGGAAAGTGAACAAGCAAATTTGATATCAAATCATCACAATATCCATTCTACAACACTCACATATGAATTTAGTTCCTCATACCTTGAATTGAGTACAAATCAATAAGAGAAATGAGAGAATCCATTACGAAATAGCAAGGTCTAAGTATGATCTTCTTTGATAGCCTTCCTTGGACTCGATCTACCTTCCTTCCTTCCTAGATCTTCACTAAGTTGGAAGAATTTGGCTTGAATCTCCTTGAATGTGGATGGGGAATGGTTTGGAGATGAATCTAGAGAGAACTCTCATGACCGTTATTTGAAATCTGACCAAAAGTTCTTTTAAAATGCAAAAATCCCCCTTTTATAGACGAGCTCCCAGGGCCTTGGATCACCCAAGCCACCCATGGCTCGCCCGAGCAAAGAGAAAAATCGCCAGAAACTGAAAATTCTTGATCTGGCTCGCCCAGGCCAACCTCGCTCGACCGAGCCTGCTCTCTGTTAGCATGGCTTGGTCTAGCCTACAGAGCTCGGCCGAGCCTGCATCGTTCGGCCGGGCGGCTCCTCCGAACTCCGAAACTCTTCCTTTTGCTTCGCTTGGGCGAGCCTACTTCCTTTTAACCTTCGGCTCGGGCGATTTACCTCCAAAACTCATCCAAAAGTGCTAATTTATTCTCAAAACACGTCCTACAACATTCAAAACATAAAAACATGAAAACATGACAAAAGAACAACAAAAACATATGATATGAGGGTAAAATGAATGCAAACACGCACGCTCACACATCGAAATATAGGTCATTTTACATACATATCATTATCCCCCAAACTTGAACCTTTGATTGTCCTCAATCAAAACAAAGTAAAGCAATCTATGAACCTCATGAAACGATTCTCACAGCTCATCTTAATTATCTTGACATGCCCTAATAAATCGAGATTATCACCTAACTTTGTGACATGGTTAATGCTAAGGACTTGAACCACTCATCAATTTTTGGATAAAGCAATCAAAGCACTCCCTTACGTGTTTAGGGACGATGAGCATCACTCATTCACGAGATATCGAGCACAATTTCCATAGGCTTGAAACTATTCTTACCACTATACTACAATGAGTTGGCTCCTAAAATCAAGAAGGTCTTTATTTTTTGTTATAATGTGGCTTACTAAAAGGTAGGAGGTTTTGGGCCAAAGTGACTAAACTTCTCAATTTTCCAAAACCCCCAAACTTATTTTCTTCAATCCACTTCAAACCCGAGATATTTTCATTCACAAATTTTCTTTCTTTTTATTCTTTCTCTACTTTTTCTTATTTTTTCCAACACCATCATTCATTCATTTCATGGTGCTTTTCATTCTTTTCTCTTTCTTTTTCTCAAGCACCCAAAATTTTTGTTGGTGCATCAATTTTTTAGGATTCACATCAATCCTTTATTTCACACATCAATCCTTTATTTCATAGCTTCCATGCCTCAACACTTGCAATACAAAGATACCAAACAATTCCCAACCCAACTCTCATCACCGTATTCACCCTCATACACTATATCCCCCCAAACTTTGTCCTAATAATTTCAAAAGAAATCCTCCATTAAAGCACAATCACGGGGGGTCAAAGATATGAAAGGCAAAATTATGATCGCAACCACCTTATACTCCCGGAGTGAAAGGTAGGACTAAGAATCGATGGCCTAATATCATTTCTTAGTTACCAAACTCATGCCAAATAGATAGAGAATAAGTGCAAGTTCTAGATCTTGTGCTCTCAATCTTGCCACTCACAATCGATAAAGATATGACAATATCATGGCTCAAACCTCACAGCTTTTTGTCAAGTCCTATGCATTAACCACACACAAAACTCGGTAATTCAAAAGTTCAACTAAAGCATGCCTTGACAACTAGATTCCGCTCTATCATTAGTCAAGGTAAATATCAAGCTTACTAAGTAAATCATGATTCAAACCTCAAGCTCTTGTTTGGGTTCATCACACACACACAAGCACACAACATCCTAACCACAATCAACATGCCCTAAAACAATGTAATGAATCTAATTGGTAGAAGAGACGATAGAAAACGTTACCCATCGGCACACACGATCAACACAAACACCACCAAACTATTGAGCATAATCAAGCCAATTAAATTCTCATTTCCACCGATTTTCCACAAACCAATCATCAACAAAAATAAAGCAATATCCACTAGCTCCACCATTCAAACCAATCCATTAAACATTCCACAAACCAAACCAAATAGAAAGAATTCAATCTCATGCAAGCTCGCTAATAATCCAACAACATGCCCATTCAATTAAAATGTAAAACATCCAAATAACATCCACATTCAAATCCAAAGTGTGAAGGTAAATCAATATCATTATACGGCCAAATCAAATTAACTAAACTAGAAAGCAGTAAAGATAGAGAGAGAGATAGGAGATCACGTCACCGACTACCGACACTTCCCCCCAAACTTAGTCAAGTGAGACTAAGTTTGCAAAAACGGTGGACGGTGCATCGTCACTCCTCTCGATGTTGTAGTTTCTCCTAACAAACACAAAACCAACAAACTAGATATTTATTCAAAATCAAAGTGACTAAAAGCAATTAAACAAAAGAAAGAAAATTGGTTGGGTTGCCTCCTAACAAGCGCTTCCTTAACGTCTGTAGCTTGACGACCTCACCATTCTCATCCATTGTCAAATATCTTGTGGATTTTCAATACACCTTTCTTCCTTAATCGGCATTTACTTGGAAGCAATTTGTCAAGAGAGATTTTCCTTGCACCCCTCTCATTCTTCCAAGAAGGGTTGCATGTCTCGACAAACTCGACTGTAAAAGGTGGTGATTCATTCTTTGATTTGATCTCCAAGTCCTCATCCAAATATATCCAAATTGTATAAGTCTCGACTTGTTCCTTGTTTGGATTTATCTTTGACTCCTTATCACCTCCTTCTCCGATCAAATCACAAGATCCATTCACTAATTCTTATAGCATCACCTCCTTTTCCCTCTTGTCTATCACTAATGAAGGAATGTTATGCATCATGTCGCCACCTAGACCTCCCGACACAATTACCTCATCATTTTGCTCTTCTTCAACTTGTTCTACCAAGGCCGGGACTTTTTCCAATTCCTCAAGTGAAGGTATCTCAAGAGCACCATTCTTCTTACTTTCAATAACTTGCAACCCCTCCTCGGTGCCTTCATCCTCTTCCTCTTTTTGAGGTAATTCTTTACCTTCTTTCTTTGATTCTTCTCCTTGCAACACCACTATCTTCTCTTCTTTGAGTTCTTCTTGCCATGGTTTCTCCTCTTGCTTTGTTTCACTCCTTGGCTTGGCAATGATCGATTCATGCTTCAGTGTGTCCTCAAATATCTCCTCATTCACCTTTTCATTGACATCCTCACTTTTCCTATTTGAATTCTTAACAACCTAAGTTGTTCTTGCATTAAATCCAATTGGCCTTTCAACCAATCATCTTCACTAGTCTCTTGTACAAATTTCTTTGCACGGTATGCTCTTGCATTGTCCGACCATTGGCAATCCCCTTCCCACATGTTCTCATACACACTTCGGAGCGTCCTTCGTGGCCTTTGTCTCTCAATCATTTTGGCCTTCATTTCCTCGATTTTTACTGCAAATTATACACTCTCTCCGTGTTAATTCCACGATGATTCTCCATTTTACACCTACAAGAATCCAACAAACTCGAAGTACCAACAAATACAAAAACAAACAACAAATTATTCACACAAACAGAAACACAAACACCTAGCCTACAAGCTTCCTAGCCTTTGATTGAGTAATCATAAACTACCTAGGAAAAATCAACAAAACCAATTACAAAACAAAACAATTCAACTAAACAAACTAAAACAATTAGCAAACAAATGTTAGTAACTATATTCACACAAGCATTTCCTCAAACACCTAGCATACACTTCTTCAAATTTTCAATAATTTCACAAGACCTACTAGAAAATTCCCCGGCAACGGCGCCAAAAATGTGACGATGGTGAAATGCAACACTATCTTCACATTAAATTTTATCAATCCGAGTACTTTTCAATTCGCTCAAGTGAAAACTATTTACTTGTTTGAAGGTTCAAATAGTAGGCAAATAATAGTCGTTGGTAATTATTTCACTTGGCAAAATAGAATATAAACCAAGCATACAAGTAACAAAGCAATAACCAAACAAGTGTAATTAAACTTCTCAAGCCAAAACAATTGAGTAACTTGTTTAGGCAGATAAAAATCACAAGTTCAACCATAAGAAGATAGTGAGTGTTGATTGAATTTCTATTGTTCCAAGCTAAATCAAACTATGTTGTAAACCAAGTTTAATCCCTAGGAGGTAGAGCAATCGACCCTACATTTGCTAGCCACTTGCTACGGAGAACTAACGGTAGATGACACTAGGAATTGCAAACAGCTACGTTATTAAGCCCTAGATCACTCGCAATCGATCGTCAATTTTCGCCCTACGACCTTGCCCCGCACAGGGATTGGAACTAAAATCATAAGAATAAACACTTTTCACGATGATTCCGCCGGCGTGTTGGCTGCAGCGTTCACATCAACTATCTCAAAAGCTAGCTATTACCTACACCTAAGAGATATGGAACAAGCTCAAGTGCAATTCAATCCCTCAAAGGAAAGTAAACAAGCAAATTTGATATCAACTCATCACAATATCCATTCTACAACACTCACATATGAATTTAGTTCTTCATACCTTAAATTGAGTACAAATCAATAAGAGAAATGAGAGAATCCATTACAAAATAGCAAAGTCTAAGTATGATCTTCTTTGATAGCCTTCCTTGGACTCGATCTACCTTCCTTCCTTCCTAGATCTTCACCAAGTTGGAAGAATTTTGCTTGAATCTCCTTGAATGTGGATGGGGAATGGTTTGGAGATGAATCTAGAGAGAACTCTCGTGACGGTTATTTGAAATCTGACCAAAAGTTCTTTTAAAATGCAAAAATCCCCCTTTTATAGATGAGCTCCCAGGGCCTTAGTTCGCCCGAGCCACCCATGGCTCGCCCGAGCAAAGAGAAAAATTGCCAAAAACTAAAAATTCTCGATCTAGCTTGCCCGAGCCAACCTCGCTCGATCGAGCCTGCTCTCTGTCAGCATGGCTCAATCTAGCCTGTAGAGCTCGGCCGAGCCAGCCCTCTATTCGCTTGGCTCGACCGAGCCTGCATCGCTCGGCCGGGTGGCTTCTCTGAACTCCGAAACTCTTCTTTTTGCTCCATTTGGGTGAGCCTACTTCCTTTTAACCTTCGGCTCGGGCGATTTACCTCCAAAACTCACCAAAAAGTGCTAATTTATGCTCAAAACATGTCCTACAACATTCAAAACACGAAAACACGACAAAAGAACAACAAAAACATATGATATGAGGGTAAAATGAATGCAAACATGCACGCTCACACAACAAAATATAGGTTATTTTACACACATATCAATCAACAAGTAAGCAATAAAATAGTAACCAAATAAATGACACAAAGGTTATAGTGGTTCAAACGAATGTTCTACGTCCACTCTTCAATTTGTTGACTGGAAATTCAGTAAGATTGATTACAACATGCAGGACTTGATCTCTAACTACATGAAGCTCCTCTTTCTGGTCACAAGGCACCTTCAAGCACCTTTGATGTCAATCTTCTTAGCCACTCTCGGAGTGAGGACACACCTTGCAGCCTCCTTGAATCCTGGGTTAGGAATTTTATAGTTTTTCTTGGAACTTCACTCCATTGCGGCAGTGGCCTGTACTAGTCAATCTTGCAGATCTAGATGACTTCTATGTTCTTCCTTAGTCAGAAAGAACTCCCAAAATAACCTCAAAAGCAAACTTCTAGGATCTCATGAAGAACACGGTAGCTTTAGCATAGCCTTGATTGTTTTTGGATTGAATTTTTAGTTTTGCGGAGAATATGCGTGTTTTTACGCGTAAATAATTGATCGTTTCAATTGGCCGAACTCATTTTCACTCTGCAAATCCTTCTATTCATAGACATAGATTCAAACATAAATTTTTGAATCTTTTGTCCGTTAGACATTGTTGGCCGAACCGTCAATCTCCTTTCTACTTTTTCTGAAAAGCACAGAGACTCTTCAGATCTCTTCTTTGGTTGATTGGGTCTTTCCTTATTTAGCCGACCTGTTAGAACAAATCTTTGAGCTTAATTCTGGGAATCCCCTTTTTGTCTCTTGACAAATCCGTTTTTTAATTCAGAAGATTCCTTAATCTCTTAAAATTGAAGATCCTTTTGATTTTGTGCCTTCAGATGATTGTTGATTGCTATCGAAACCCTTTGCTGAGTTTCCTATTCGTTTGTTGAGATCTCAACAATTTGTTCGCTATATTCCTTCCGCAACATGGTTTGTTCGTTGAGTGCCTTTAGCAATCTCCGTATCTTTTCTAGCCTTCCGATATTTTTTTGTTTGCTAGCATCCTTAGCAACCTTTTGGTGTTTGCTAGCATCCCTAGACTTCTTTGTCTGTTAGAAATTTTAGCAACCTTTGTATGTTTGCTAAATCCTTCAGCAATCTTCTAGCATTTTCCTGAAACCTTCAGTAAACTTCCGCGATCATTTCTGGCTCTATTACAACTCTATCATAATCATCCTATACAGGATTTCTAAAATTTTAACACATTTATAAGTTGCTAGAGACTAGATAATCTAGCTTTGATGTACCAATGATAAGCTCGTTATTTCACTCACTTATCTATGTTATTTTTATATTATTATATGTAGTTTTATTGAGTTTATATATATATTTTATGCATGATGTCAATATTAGGTGGTTTTAGGTGTGTTTTGATGTTTATGCAGGTTTTTAGGCCTAAACTCATGAGAAAACCGTTCCGAAAGCAGTGACGTGTAAGAGTAGCAGTGAAGAGTTTTTCCACAAGAGGAATTTGGGATATTGGTGCATGGCAAAGGATGATTCTTTGAGTTAGCTCTCCAACGCAACTAGAATCGGGTCAATCGAAGTTCGGGAGAGGAAGTTATGGCCAAAACCGTGAGACCGCGTAGAAGGGGCGAGAAGCTGCGTTGACAGGCGCCAATCAACATCTATCGACGGGGATTCTTCGTCGATCGACGCGGACCTCCTGGCGATTTGATTCGATACACCTCCACCTCTATATATAACTTTTAAAATTCGATTTTTCAGAAGCCCCCACTCATTCCCAATCGTGTTTTATTCTAGATTTAAGATTTTGAGAGATTCCAAGAGTTTTTAGAGTTTTATGTTTGAAGACAAATTCCTGCGGGAAGTTTTCCGGATTCCAGTTCTTATGCAATTCAGGTTGTATTTTTCTATGATGAATATTACCGTGAATATGTGTAACTAAATCTTTTCTCAGATTCTAGGGTTTTGAACTATCAATGTATACATGTTTTGATTGATTGAATTATTTTCCCTTTCCCTTCGTAGTGTGTGAAATCTGTGCTTATTCATAATCTTGATTTGCTGGCCACCTCTTAGGATTATCTAGTTGATTACTTGAGACGTAACTGTGATAGTTTTCAATCGAAAGAGATTTTCACAATATAATCTGATTTCTTGTCGTAACTGAAGGAGATTAATTGTAGAAATAAATCTGTAGATCTTTGGAGTTAGTTAATTTATCTTGAGACCGAGCGGAGATAGGTAATTAATTAATCTACTTTACGAATTTTGAACAAAGAAGTTTGTAATACTTTTCTGATGTTTCACTACGAAGAGGAATTAAAATTGGGAATTAATCAATTCATTCATACATGTCATACTTGATAGGTAGATATCCCTGGAATCTGTGCTTCTCTTATTTGAATTCAAAAGCCTTTTAATTTCCTGTTTAATTTTCATTAGCAAGTATTGCAATTTTCAAAACAACCAAAACTTTTTAATTGCTTTTCCTAACCAGTATTTTATGAACGTCTGATTTAGTATTTAGGATTTTTTGTTGCTTCATTCCCCTGGATCGATAACCTTAGGGTTTACAAATTTATTTGCCACTATTTCTATAATTAATCTATAGAAATTACAGTGATCAAATTGGCGCCGTTGCCGGGGAGTGAACAAAATTAATCTTACTATTAAGTCTGTGATTGAAATACTGATTTAGGCTGTAATTTTCGTACTTTCTGAAATTATTTTCTCGCATTTTCGCATTACCCGTCGATCGACGCTAGTTAGCGTCTATCGACAAAGTTATTTTCCTTCCATCGATCGTCACTTCTTCTCGTCGATCGACGCTTTTGTCGTTTCAGAGGCTCAGTTTTCTTATTTCAGTTCGTTTCTTTTATTTTTCAGTTTTACCTCATTACCCCCTTTGCTGTACAGGTAGTGCATGAGTACAAGAGCCAGAGGAAAGGACCCGCTGTATTACTACCCGGACATTGAAGCTACTTGCAGAAAGATCCGAAGGAATATGCGTGCTCAGGAAAGCTCGAGTAATCACACAATGGAAGATAACATACCACCGCCTCCACCAGTGCTAACTGCAGAGGAGCAGGTTGTGCTTCTCCAAGAAGTCCAAGCTATGAGGGCACAAATCCAACAATACCATCTGGAAAGAGACCTCGAGGGGAACAATCCGAGTGGAAGGGATCTTCGACATAACCCACTGTTTGAGGAAAAGCCCGACGATGAAGAGGACGACAATCAGGATCCTCCAGAGGATTCCGACGATGAGGAAGAAGAGGAAGCCATGCAGAACCTGTACAAACCTCGATTCAGGGAGACAGACTTCAGGATTGGCATAAATGCCAACAATTTTGAGCTAAAGACCGGATTGGTGCAAATGGTGCAACAAAATCAATTCGGAGGAAGAGCTACTGAGGACCCTTATGCACATCTAGATAAGTTCCTGATGCTCTGCAACACTGTCAAGATTGGAGGAGTCAGCAAGAGTGCCATCCAAATGTGTCTGTTTGCATTCTCACTGAGGGATAAGGCACAGTCATAGTTCACCGCACTGGACAAAGGAAGCATAGGCACGTGGACCGAATTGAGGAATGAATTCCTAGAAAACTTCTTCCCTCCGAATGTCATCAGGCAGAGAAGGAAAGAAATCATCAGGTTTGCTCAAAGGCCTGACGAGAGCTTCAGTGAGACGTGGGATCGATTCAAGGAGTTGTTAAGAGCTTGTCCCGGACATGGTTTTCCGCCAGGAGAACAAGCCGAAGCATTCTACGAAGGGCTCAATGATAAGACAGCCAAATTGGTGGACACCACACTAGGAGAAACGATCATGACGAAGAGCAAAAAGAAAGCCATGGAGTTCTTCCAAAAGATGGCCAACAACACTCAACGGTGGTCCTCAAGCCGAACTCGGCCTGTGATGGTGGTCGAGAAAGAGAAAGTGGTGGAAAAAGTTGTCGAGCAACCCGATTTGGAAGTAGAGCTGAAAAAGCTCAGAGAAGATTTCGCTGCACTGAAGCAGGAAAAAACAGTTGCTACAGTGGAGCCAGTGCAAGCTCCGTCTGAGGGGGAATGTTCCGCTGTAAATTTCATTCAAAGGGGCGGTTATCAAGACAACTACCGTGCAGGATATCAGCAGCACAACCAGCCCTACACTTTCAATCACGCGGGGAACCATCCTAGATTTTCCTACGCAAACCCCCAAGCAGCTGAGCAACCACCACCTGGGTTTGCAGTGCAAGATGGAGAAATAGTGGAGAAGAAGAAGCCAAATCTCGAGGAGATTTTGGCCAAGTTCATAGAAGGCTCTACTGATACTGTAGCCAAGTTGAAGCAAGAAATTACAGTCGTGGATACCAAGGTGGACCGAGTCGAGAAACACGTACAGATCATAGAGACTCAGGTCATTCAGATAACCAAAGCCCTCGAAGCCCAGCACAAACCCGGGCAATCGCCTAGCAACACTCAGATGAACCCCAAGAACCAGAATCAGAGGAAACAAGTGAATGCCATCACTCTAAGAGGGGGAAAATCCTATGAAGGGTCAAAGCAAGCAGGGACAGACACCCGAGATGAAGGAGAAGCCGAGAAAGAAAAAGAAGTTGTCGCTGACGCAGCCCCGTCGATCGACGGAGGAGTGCCGTCGATCAACGCCAATCCAAAGGCCACGTCGATCGACGAGACCTCACATCGATCGATGTCTACTCCTATTGAGCTACCTATGTATAAGCCTCCCCTGCCGTTTCCGCAGCGGTTTGCCAAAGCAAAGATGAACGAGAAGTATGCATGCTTCTTGGAGAACATGAAGAAAGTGAACATCAACATCCCACTGATTGAGGCACTACGGGAGATACCGGTATATTTGAAGTTTCTGAAGGAGATGGTCTCTCAGAAAAGACCCTTCATGGAGCACGAGAGGGTCAACTTGTTTGAGGAATGTAGCGCAATTATTCAGAAGAAGATGCTGCTGAAAAGAGAGGACCCTGGATCCTTCACGATCCAATGCGTCATTGGAGGAGAAACCTCTGGGAAGGTCTTTTGTGATTCCGGCGCATCCATAAACTTAATGCCGCTGTCAATCTTCAAGCGGTTGAAGATCGGAAGCATCAAGCCCACAACTATCTCACTTCAGATGGCCGATCGATCAGTCACTTACCCGAAAGGCATCGTGGAAGACTTGTTGGTGAAGGTAAAAGATTTTATTATTCCAGCCAACTTTGTGGTGCTTGATATGGAGGAGGATCGAAACATTCCTCTGATCCTAGGAAGACCATTCCTGAAGACCGGAGGGGCATTGATCGACATTCGAGATGGGAAACTGACGTTCCGAGTTAATGATGAGTCGGTCACCTTCCCCATATACAAAGCAGTGCAGAAGCGTAATGAAGGGAGCTACCAGGAAGAGTGCCACATGATTAATTGTTCATATCCGGTGATTTCCTCTCCCTTTTCTTCTCTTAAAATTGATCCGGATTTTCTCGAGAACCGCTTACTACACTCTTTGTTTTTGTCTGCAGATTTGGATAAGACGGATGATGAGTTCGCGGATCGGGCGATGGAGCTGGATGCACCCAAGGGAATAACTCAGGGAAAAGAGAACAAACAAAAGCGGTTATCAAGCCGACGCAACCAGAAAAAAAGAGAAAATGTGGAAATACCTCCACGTCGATCGACGAAGGAGCCACATCGATCGACGCAGCATTGGGATACTCATTGATCGACACTACATTCACATCGATTGATGCACGACGGAAGACATGAAGGGATTCGTGAACTGAATCACGAAGTCCGTTTGCCAAGGATCGTTAATTGGAATATCAAAAATAAATTGCTATGCCTATGATCAATCCTAGCATGCTCCTATATTATTATGCATAAGAAGGTTATGCGGAATACCTGGATTGATGAACGATGAAGAACGCGTGCGCGGAGATGCCCTTTGATCTTTCCCACGCACCAAGATTTAATTTCCTAACAGATTGAGGAAATTAATCTTAAAGAAAATAATGAATTATTTTCGAAAATAATGAGGAGAGAGAGAAGAAGAAATCCTCCTGATCTGATCTTCTGATCTGTTTCCCAACTCGATCTGAACACCTGGTGAGGATTCTCTATCAGATCCCTTGCCCGGTTGAGAAGCAGAATTTCCTCCTCGTATCTCAGACTCTGTCGATCACCACAACTCCCAATGCTCTGGTTTGCTGTGTGCAACTTGTGATCTTAAGAGTTGTAGGTGCATTGAGGTCTGAGGTACTGAAGCCTATTTATTGGAAATTCTAGGCTTCTGTTGGGCTTGAGTTATCATGGGCCAGACCAGGGACCAGAATGCAAATAGCAAATAAGGCCTATCAATTAATTAATTCCCATATTCAACCTAGAATATAATTAATTAATTAATATTGATTCATGCAACTAGAGAATCAATACTGTCCTACCTATTTGCTACCACGTTTTGAGGAACGGGTTGCATTGGACTCGGTTTATCCCCACATTTAAGGTTACAGACATTCGTTAATTAATTTAAGCTCTGACAGCTATTTAATTAATTAACTTCTTTAATTCCTGAATCAATCCACTCAAACCTTTTTCACTTATGCTTGAACTTAATCAGCCTACAGGACTTTAGTATATAAATCCATCAATCTCCCACTTATACTCAAAGAATTATACATTTGCTTTCCAGAGTATAACGCGTCTAAACTAATCTAGCTATTACATCAAGCATTCTACGTGGCTGGCTTTGCCCTCAACCCAAGGCTACGTACATGCATCTCGTAAACCTTCTGAGGCAGAGCTTTTGTGAATGGATCCGCTAGATTATCTTTCGTATCAATCTTCTCTATCAGGACATCACCCCTTGCTACGATTTCTCGTATAATATGGTACTTCCTTTCAATGTGTTTTGTTGCTCTGTGAGTTCGTGGTTCCTTAGAATTAGCCACAGCTCCCGAGTTATCACAATACACCGTGATTGCTCTGGGTAGCTGAGGAATCACGTCCAACTCCAGAAGGAAGTTTCGAAACCATACCGCTTCTTTCGAAGCTTCAGAAGCTGCCACATATTTGGCTTCCATGGTGGAGTCCGCAATGCACTTCTACTTTGCACTCCTCCATGATATGACCCACCTCCCAATGCAAACACATAGCCAGAGGTGGACTTCTTTTCATCTCGGTCTGCCTGGAAATCCGAATCAGTATAACCCACAGGGCACAACTCATCACACTGATAAACAAGACAATAGTCCCTTGTTCTTTTCAGGTATTTGAGTATGTGCTTTACCGCAGCCCAATGCTCCTGTCCAGGGTTAGACTGGTATCTTGCTACCATGCCTACAGGAAAGCAAATATCTGGCCTCGTACATAACATTGCATACATGAGGCTACCCATGGCTGATGCATACGGCACGTTGCTCATCTCACCTTTCTCCTTTTGTGTCACCGGACACTGATCCTTGGAAAGAAGTATGCCATGTCTAAAGGGTAACAAACCTTTCTTGGCATTATGCATGTTGAAACGGGCAATCACAGTATCCACATATGATCCTTGAGACAAGGTCAGCATCCTCTTATTGCGCTCCCGCAATACTTTTACCCCTAGGATGTATCCTGCCTCCCCAAGGTCCTTCATATGAAACTACTCGGATAACCACCCCTTTATGCCCGACAATACTTCCACATTGTCGCCAAATAGGAGAATATCATCTACATAAAGTGCAAGGAATACCACGCTTCCGCTGACACACAGACGGTACACGCAACTCTCGTTTGAACATTGTGAGAATCCATAAGATTTGATCACTTCATCAAAACGAAGATTCCATGACCGTGAAGCTTGTTTAAGTCCATTCAGCGACTTCTTTAGCTTCCAGACCAAATGTTCTTCGCCCTTCTGCACATAACCTTCTGGCTGTTGCATATAGATGTCCCTACCTTCTTCAAGGTACCCGTTTAGAAACGCGGTTTTGACATCCATCTGCCAGATTTCTAGGTTCTTGTATGCTACTATGGCCAGGAGTATTCGAATGGACTTAAGCATGGCTACCGGTGAGAAAGTCTCGTCATAGTCTACACCCTCTTTCTGACTATAACCTTTCTCCACCAGCCTTGCTTTGAAAGCTGTAATTTCCCCATTCGATCCTTTCTTTCTTTTGTATACCCATTTGCACCCTATGGCTCGATGGCCATCCGGCAAATCAGTTTTCTGGTATACATCCTTAGCAGTAATGGATTCTATTTCAGAATCCATGGCGATCAGCCATTTGTCCGCATCTTTATCAGATACCGCCTCGTCATATGTCCAGGGATCGGTATCATCTAGTCTGTTTTCCGGGACCAAGTCAGAAGACTCTCCCACGAACATATACCTTTCGGGTTGGTGACTAACCCTCCCACTGCGACGAGGCATCTGAGCTGTGTCAGTAGTTGGCACAGTACGCGTTGGTCCCACACCTTGCATTAGTGGCAGTGTTGGTATATTCTCACCTGTTACAGGTGGATCTACCACTACACTGGGCTTTCCTGATGGAATTGCTTCTTTATCCTCAAGCTCGTGGAGGATAATTTCACTCTTGGATCTGTGGTTTCTTACATATTCGTCCTCCAAAAATCTCGCGTTGGTACTGACAACGACTTTCTGATTCTCAGGACAATAGAAGTAACCACCTTTCGTTTGCCTGGGATATCCTACAAACAGCATCAGCTTGCACCTACTTTCTAACTTATCAGGTTCCTTTGTCAGTACATATACTGGACAACCCCAAACCCTCACTCTGTTCAAACTTGGCTTTTGCCCATACCAGAGTTCCAGAGGTGTTTTAGGAACTGATTTAGAAGGTACTAGGTTAAGCAAATAGGCCGCTGTTTCTAAGGCATATCCCCAAAACGAAACTGGCAAGCTTGCATAACTCATCATTGACCTGACCATTTCTAAGAGAGTTCTATTTCTTCTTTCTGCTACACCATTTTGTTGAGGGGTTCCTGGTGCAGTCCACTGGGATGTAATCCCGTTATCTAACAGGTACTGCAAGAACTCGTTACTGAGGTATTCCCCACCACGATCAGATCGTAGTGTCTTGATAGTCTTACCTAGCTTCTTTTCTATCTCAGTCCGGAACTCTTTGAATTTCTCAAAGCATTCAGACTTATGGCGAAGCAAATAAACATATCCGAATCTTGAGTAATCATCAATGAATATGGCAAAATACTCATAACCTCCACTAGCTTGCGTGGACATTGGTCCACATAAGTCAGTGTGGATCAATTGTAACACGTCCTCTGCTCGAGACTGACTTGCCTTAAAAGGCCTGGTCGTCATCTTTCCTTCTATACAGGATTCACAGATTGGATGCGGTACCACTTGGAAAGAATCCAAGAGCCCATCGCATGCTAATCTCTTTATCCTCTTTAGATTGATGTGACCTAGTCTCAAGTGCCAGAGATATGTTTGATCCTCATCGGAAGAAAACTTTCTCTTTAAATGATTATTATTATTATTAGATGAGTTTGCAACATTCACGCAAGATTTATGCATACAATCAATGATATAGAGAGAGTCAATCAGTTTACCATGACAGATAACACCGTTATTACCAATGATAGAAACCCCACTATAAAAAATAACTGAATATCCATCACAAAACAACTTGGAAACTGAAATTAAGTTCCGCCGAAAAAACTGGCACATATAAAACATCTCTCAAAATCAGAACATTGTTTTCAAAGCATAAAGTAAAATCCTCAATGGCTATTGCTGAGACTCGTTCTCCGCTGCCCATTGAGATGGTAATCTCATCATGCTTCAGCTGCCTTGTCGGCCTGAACCCCTGCAAAGTATAACAAACATGGTCAGTAGCTCCAGTATCCACTACCCAATAATGGGTAGAAACTGATGCTAAACATGTTTCCGTCATAAATGCACATGACGCACCTTGTCCAGTCTTCCTGACTTGACAATCTTTCTTCCAGTGACCAGCCTTGCCACACCTGAAGCACTTGTCTCTTTTAGCAGGCACGCCCGATGTCCTCTTTGACTTTCTACCAGAAGTTGTACCTTTGGCTTTCTTCTTAAACGTTCCTTTGCACCTCTTGTCAACCAGCGCATTAGGACGATTACTAGAAGTAGCCAAAGCAACCTTTTCTGGCTGCATGACTGATTCCGTTGCAATCAAGGCATTGAGTAGCTCGTTAAGAGTGTACTCTTTCTTGTTCATGATAGTATTCAGTCTAAAGTTCTCATAGGACTTTGGCAGAGAGTTTAGGATGATATCAACCTGTGCTTCCGCATCGATATCTCCCCCATGCAGTGTAAGCTCATCCATAAGATGAGTCATACCCACCACATGCTCTCTGACCGAGCTTCCTTCCGCCATTTTCTTTCCCACTATTTCCCTCATGAGATTGAATCTGACAGCTCGGTCTGACTCACCATAAGTCGCTGTGAGGCTGTCCATAATGTCACTAGCATTCTCATATGAGTGATGCTGCTGTGCAAGAACCTTGGACATCGTAGTCATCATATAGCATTTCACTATATTGTTTGACTTGAGCCACTTATTATAGTAGCTCTTTTCCTCATCAGTCGATGCATTAGTGAGCTCAGCCGGACGAGGCTTATCAAGGACAAATTTGTGTTCCTCTGCGACAAGGATGTAATCCAAGTTGCGTTTCCATTCTTGGAAATTGGTACCGGTTAATTGGTTTTGTGCTAAGATATTGATTACATTCGGTAAAGACATGTCTGAAAACAATAAATTAAAAACACCAATTAAAACATAGTCGCAAAACATTGAAATAATTAAATATTGAAACCTTATGATAAAGCAATATTAATGTTTCCTCCAATTTGCCTAAGTATTACTATTGCAAGCCACACATGTGGACGTTTACAACAAAACACTTAACCAGACTGCATCTTTTAATTCCAGTCCTTTAATTCCAATCCATGCTTGGGTTCCTTAGACAAATGGAATTAATAATTGGAGACTAACTTAAAACCATATTATCCTACTGAGTAGGGACTTCACATATGAGTTATACTCTGGACAATATCTAAGCTAGCTTACCACCAAAGCCAACCCTCCCATATAAGGATCTATTTGAACACACCTAATCCCTATAATAAGGTTGTCTCATTTAATTCAATCCCTAGAGAACTTATGAAAACCCAATACGCAAGCTACACATGTAGACGTTTACGCATGAACTCCCACTTCTCACATGAAATAAATGTTTGTTTTAAGAAATCCTATCTATTAAAACTTATGAACAATGAATTAAGTAAGCTACACATGTAGACGTTTACCTAATAAATTATTCACTTCTAATAAAGGATCGCTTTGTGGAGGTCTTACTAAATTATGAGCTTAGTAATTTTCAGTTCATAAGGTTCAATTGCACAGATTATTTTATGTAGCCATAATTATAACATTGCTAAAATTCTATCATACAAAGCATGAACCTCGAATTTATAGTCATAATTAATTACATAAAATAAATCACATAGCATGCTTTAAAGCCGTAAATAAAAGAAGTAAACGTGCTCTCTATTATCTACAACATGTTGATATGCTGCGCAATTATTTTAAACACCTATATCATGCGAAGACAGATAATAAAACAAATAAAAATGTCCTCGTGGCCCCATGATACAAAACGAAATAAATCTAACTATTACAAGTTGGAATTTATTTTACAGATCTTCGACTGGGCTCCCACTACTTGGATTGAGATCTTGATTTATTTTCTGAACTTGGGCCTCCAAGATTTGATCCATCAGAAAATTGGACAACTGGGCCGGTTAACAAGATTGTAGGCCTAGGCACACATTGCAAGCCCAATAGCCCGCGAGAACTCGGCCCGACGAGCCACCACCGGCAAACCACCATTGCCAGCAACCCGCCATCGTCGTAAGTGCTCCCGGCATGCACAACAGCCATGCATGTACGTGCATGGATGCAGTCCGCGATACCGCCACCTCCAACCGTTGCCCGTTTTGCATGCCGCCGCCCCGGCTTGCCCCGACCGTCGCCCGAACCGTTGTTCACACTTCTTCTCTACCGTTGGCCTCCGTGACTTGCAAGAATTGCGCAAGGATGGAATCAGGCTTGTGCGAACCACGCGAAAAACCCTAGGGTTTTTCCGCGTCCGGCCGCACGCTTACCGCCGTCCCAGCCCGCGTCGCCGGCCACCTAGCCACCGCCTACACCACCTGCCCCGTGCCGACGTTGTCCGAGGGAGGGACCCCCGTGCCGGCTGCCGGCAACGTGCAAAGAGCCGCGCGGGACCTGCACGCTCGCGCGCGAGCCCTAGGGCTTGCAGCGTGCGCGTGCCCCCGGCGCTCCAGCCCCTGCTCCACCGTCCCGACCGGTCGCCTGCCACTCGTCCTTGCGCCGTCGTCCACGCCTGGGGCCACCGCACGTGCCCTGGCCGGCGTGGGCGCCGCGGCCGTGTGCCTGCGTACGTATGCGCGCGCCGCGCGCGCTGAAACCCTAGGGTTTCCGCACGCGGCTGCGCCTTCGCCACCGTCAACCGCGCCCCCTGCTGCTTTGCCCGTCGTGCGCGATCGCCGTGCACGGCCTGCTGCCGTGCCGGTGCCATCGTGCGCCGTCGTGCGGTCTTGCGTTCTTCGTGTTCTTCTTTCTTCGTTTTAAAGATTTAATTTTTTGAAAATAAAATTACATGGGATAATTCTAATTACAATCTAAAAATTCTAATCTAACCACGGATTTATCTCGTGGGTGAAAAATGAATCCATATAAATGGGCGGATTAACCCGAGGAACCACGAGGACGAAAAAACACACAATCAATCCATAAACCATCCATTGCATGCAATCAATAATAATAATCATGCATGTTCACAGGCAATATTATTTTTCCGATAGAGCCAATTAATTGAACCTGGCTGTGATACAAATTGAAGGGATTCGTGAACTGAATCACGAAGTCCGTTTGCCAAGGATCGTTAATTGGAATATCAAAAATAAATTGTTATGCCTAAGATCAATCCTAGCATGCTCCTATATTATTATGCATAAGAAGGTTATGCGGAATACCTGGATTGATGAACGATGAAAAACGCGTGCGCGGAGATGCCCTTTGATCTTTCCCACGCACCAAGATTTAATTTCCTAACAGATTGAGGAAATTAATCTTAAAGAAAATTATGAATTATTTTCAAAAATAATGAGGAGAGAGAGAAGAAGAAATCCTCCTGATCTGATCTTCTGATCTGTTTCCCAACTCAATCTGAAAACCTGGTGAGGATTCTCTATCAGATCCCTTGCCCGGTTGAGAAGCAGAATTTCCTCCTCGTGTCTCAGACTCTATCGATCACCACAGCTCCTAATGCTCTGGTTTGCAGTGTGCAACTTGTGATCTTAAGAGTTGTAGGTGCATTGTGGTCTGAGGTACTGAGGCCTATTTATAGGAAATTCTAGGCTTCTGTTGGGCTTGAGTTATCATGGGCCAGACCAGGGACCAGAATGCAAATAGCAAATAATGCCTATCAATTAATTAATTCCCATATTCAACCCAGAATATAATTAATTAATTAATATTGATTCATGCCACCAGAGAATCAATACTGTCCTACCTATTTGCTACCACGTTTTGAGGAACGGGTTGTATTGGACTCGGTTTATCCCCACATTTAAGGTTACAGACATTCGTTAATTAATTTAAGCTCTGACAAGCTATTTAATTAATTAACATCTTTAATTCCTGAATCAATCCACTCAAACCTTTTTCACTTATGCTTGAACTTAATCAGCCTGCAGGACTTTAGCATAACGAACCTTTTGAGCTGTTCAGGGAATGTCACCATCCTATACTGGATGTGGTTACCTAGTTCAGATACCAGACAGTCATACACAGATTGATATCACCTAAGACTGCAGAAGTACAGGTTCAACTAGAACCCTCTCTACAACTCAAAGTGATATACAATATACGTATACTTCTGTACCTTCATATAGGTTTAAGATTCCATCGAGTCATAAGGATCTAGATTCTTTTAATGTCAGATAAAAGAATCGATCTCGACTTAGGTCCTCATCAATGTGTGCCCCACACCAGCATACCAAGACATCCAAGATAAGATGCTTATCCGCATATGCTGCAGCCTATACCGACAGTTTATCCTGGAACTGTCTCAGCTGTGATGACCATTTATATCTCGCTAGGTCAAACGATCCATACGATCTTCCGTGATCTTCTACACATCGTATGATTTCCCTATCGACGAGATAAGAGGATAATTGTGTTTGCGACACATGTTTGTTAATTCAGACAGGAGATGAACATACAACAATTATGATTCCCAGTATATTAACCAATAAACCTTGTACATAATATACCAATCATAATGCTTTCAGTATATAAATCCATCAAGACAGAGATGGAGTTTTCATCAGCACGACGTAGAAAAGGGATTGCGGCAGTTTCACCCATGTCAACCGACGCAAATCGGGGAAAATTGCAATCTAACTCTGATCCGCTAGTTCTGAAACTCAAGATGCTTCCGGTACACCTTAGGTATGGGAAGTTCGACAAATTACTACGAGTTTTAAGGAAGTACAAGTCCGCCATTGGGGGGACATTGAAAGACACCAAGAAATGGAGGATGCAAGTTGTCAAGAACAAAGATGGAAAGGAGGTCGCGAAAGGACCTGAATGAACCCGACCTCCCTGATGGTGATTGAAGACTCCGGGGGATAAAAAAGTTGATGTCTGAGATCAACTACCCGGTATCGTTCCCTCTTTTTTCTGATTTTCAAACTTATTCCAGTCTTCGAGTTGGAAATAAGTTTGGGGGGATGTGGACAAGAGATGGAACGTATTACCTTTTGTTTATTATGATTTTTGTTTTTAATTATCTTTTATTTATTATGCTTTCTGTTTTTAATTATCTTTTATTTATTATGCTTTCCATTTTTAATTATCTTTTAATTATTATGCTTTCCATTTTTAAATTTTTACCTTGAATTTTAATTTTTCGTATTTTTATGCTATTTTGTTGGGAAAATTTTTGAGTTTTGAGATAACCTGAACGAGATTGTGAGATTAGAATTGATTGAGGGTTGAGTATTGAATTGATTGAGATTGTGGTTAGATGCCTATGAATGTAGAATATCGCATGATAGGACTGATTTGACACTTATACTTGCATGATGATTGAGCTGATTTGAAATTAATTGTGGAAGAAAATTTTTAAATCATTATGTGAGAATTTGAGCCTTTATTTCATTTGATGTGAGATTCACATGTGTGTTTTGATTTCTCTAGAACTTGCTTATTTTCTGTTTTGAGACAGCATAGTGTGCACAAGTTGAGAAAATGATCTTAGGCCATCTTTGATAACCCAATATCCTAAACACTGTCCCTTCAAAATAAATTTTTCCCTAGTTAGCCACTTTGAGCCTGTACAATTTTTCTTTCCTTGTCTATGAGATTAAGAAAAGTATTGTCTCACTCATGTGTTGAGTTGTGGTATGTATGGGGTTGATTGGTGAATTGGTGATAAGATATGATAAATTAGTGGTAAAAAGATGTGTGAAAAAGAAGCTCAAAGAAATAATTAGAATTCTCTAAAGCTCTCTAAAAAGAAAAGAATACAAAATCATCGAAAAAAAAGCATAAGAGATTCGAAATGAGCTAGAAAAAAAAGGGTTGTGTATTTGATGATATATATGAGGAGATGAGGTAGATGATGAATAGAAGGTGGTTTGGATTGATTAAGGAAGTACAACTTGTTTGATTTTAGTCACTTGGTCATATTTTCCTACCTTTCACAAAAAGCCTTACATTACAACCTAATGAAAGCCCTTTTTGATTCTAGACTTGTGTGCACATTCTAGCAGTGGAGATATTAGAAAATTTGCAAGCCTATGGTAAAAATTTCTTCATACATGTTTTTGAGTGCTTTCATCTTTACCTTAAACACTTGAGAGTTGAGCGATACACTTCCTGTGAGTTCTTCCACGGTTGATGAATTTTCTGTCTCTTTCAAATTGCTTGTGGGTAGTGGATTATTGGTTCTTGACTGTGATGAATCTTGTGAGGCATTGCACTTTAATCACTTGATCTTTTGATTTCTTTCTTGCATATTGATTGAGGACAATCAAACTTTCAAGTTTGGGGGATTTGATAAGCTCGTTATTTCACTCACTTATCTATGTTATTTTTATATTATTTTATGTAGTTTTATTGAGTTTATATTTATATTTTATGCATGATGTCAATATTAGGTGGTTTTAGGTGTGTTTTGATGTTTATGCAGGTTTTTAGGCCTAAACTCATGAGAAAACCGTTCCGAAAGCAGTGACGTGTAAGAGTAGCAGTGAAGATTTTTTCCACAAGAGGAATTCGGGCTATTGATGCATGGCAATGGATGATGCTTTGAGTTAGCTCTCCAACGCAACTGGAATCGGGTCAATCGGAGTTCGGGAGAGGAAGTTATGGCCAAAACCGTGAGACCGCGCAGAAGGGGCGAGAAGCTGCGTTGACAGACGCCAATCAGCATCTATCGACGGCAATTTGAAGGCCACGTCGATCGACGGGGATGCCTCGTCAATCGACGCGGACCTCCTGGCGCGGGAAATTGGCTGAATTCGAGATTTTTCATATCTTTAGCCCTAGATTTGATTTGATACATCTCCACCTCTATATATAACTTTGTAAATTCAATTTTTCAAAAGCCCCCACTCATTCCCAATCGTGTTTTATTCTAGATTTTAGATTTTGAGAGATTCCAAGAGTTTTTAGAGTTTTATGTTTGAAGACAAATTCCTGCGGGAAGATTTCCAGATTCCAGTTCTTATGCAATTCAGGTTGTATTTTTCTATGATGAATATTACCGTGAATATGTGTAACTAAATCTTTTCTCAGATTCTAGGGTTTCGAACTATCAATGTATACATGTTTTGATTGATTGAATTATTTTCCTTTTCCCTTCGTAGTTTGTGAAATCTGTGCTTATTCATAATCTTGATTTGCTGGCCACATCTTAGGATTATCTAGTTGATTACTTGAGACGTAATTGTGATAGTTTTCAATCGAAAGAGATTTTCACAATATAATCTGATTTCTTGTCGTAACTGAAGGAGATTAATTGTAGGAATAAATCTGTAGATCTTTGGAGTTAGTTAATTTATCTTGAGACCGAGCGGAGATAGGTAATTAATTAATCTACTTTACGAATTGTCCAAAAAAGAAGTTCGTAATACTTTTCTTATGTTTCACTACGAAGAGGAATTAAAATTGGGAATTAATCAATTCTTTCATACATGTCATACTTGATAGGTAGATATCCCTAGAATCTGTGCTTCTCTTATTTGAATTCAAAAGCCTTTTAATTTCCTGTTTAATTTTCATTAGCAAGTATTGCAATTTTCAAAACAACCAAAACTTTTTAATTGCTTTTCCTAACCAGTATTTTAAGAACGTCTGATTTAGTATTTAGGATTTTTCGTTGCTTCATTCCCCTGGATCGATAACCTAAGGGTTTACAAATTTATTTGCCACTATTTCTATAATTAATCTGTAGAAATTACAGTGATCAACCAAAACCAATACGAATAAACAATAAGATCTAAAGGGGTATATTCCCAACAATTTCAACATCAACAATGCCCATTGGGGGATGATGATGGAGTTGAACGTTTTGGATATGCTTAATATAGATGTAATACTAGGGATGGATTTGTTGTAAAAAATAAGACTATCACACTATATCGCGAAAGAAAATTTAGGATTCCGCGATTTGAAGATGAGAAGACTTGTGTCTGTGGATTCAGGAGAAATCCGAATGTGCCGATTATCTAAGCACTCCAAGCGTCAAGAGTAATGCAAAAGACTGAGAATCAAGAATTCTTGGTATATTTGGAAGGAGAAGAAAAGTTGGAGTTATCAGTCAAAGATGTGCCAATAGTCAGAGAGTTTAAGGATATATTCCCAGAAAGAACTACCATGACTGTTGGCAGACAGGTAAGTAAAATTCACGATAGACTTGGAACTGGGAGCAGCTCTAACTTGCGAAAGATACCTGAGCGCGATAAATTGGGGTTTCTAGTATATTTTTAATACATTTAAATTGACATCTCACACCGTAAAGCTCCGTTTCTTATACCGAGTGAGGATATGCTTTAGATAAATTTATTATAAACTTAAAAATGATTAGATTGAGATTTCTAAGTCAGATGAATATTCTATGAATTTTTAAACTATTAACATCGGGTCGAAAAGGCAATAATTCCATGGAATCGCACCCATGAGTAGATCTCCTAATTTGGAATATTTTTATGTATGTCCATTTTTCAATTTGGATAATGAATGTCTAATTGTCAATCCTGAAAGGTTGCAAATCAAAATTTAATACACAGATGAGCGGATCTCGGTTTGGTCGAATAGAACAGCGACATGTGTCACCATCCCATTTGACCATCATGGACACTTATCAACTTGTTAAAAATGTATTGTGAAATATTCATCTGGTGCGCAAAATGAGATAGAAACATTGGCTATAAATAACCGCCCACCGCACCTCATTTCTTACACCATTCCATTCTGACAACTTCATCTGTCCTTTTTCTATCACAATTTTCGAGCAATCTGGAGGGAGATCCGCTATGAAGCCAAAACCTTTAAAAGTGTTTTTCTTCAAAGTTTATATTAAGCTAGGAATAATTTGATTCCGTGGAGAAACGAGTGAGATATTGGGCTCCGAAGAAGCGTCGTCGATAAGCCGTTGAATTTGACATTTAATTTCGTAACTTTTCCAATCGAAAACAAAATTGAATTCTAAATGCATATTCATGTTCCTTGTGATTGGCAACAGAATTGAAATCTAACTTTGTTGACCCATCGCCGGAAATGCCAGAATCGCCACCTAACTCCATTAATTCCGGTGAGATTTTTCTCCAAACTTTTTCCGGATAGTTACTTGTTTTCTTATTATTTTGAGCATGTATTTAGACTCCTTGAATGTTTTTGATCATGTTCTGGTGTGGTATGGGGGGTCCGAGATGGTCGGAGGCTGGCCGGAGAAGCTCTCATGGATCGTGCGAGCTGTTTGCATCGAACGGTTGCTGCTGCCCGTCAATGTTGACCGTGTGGAGCCGTCAATCAACATGGCCACATCATTCGACGTGGACTACCATTGGTTGATGGGGGTGGCATCGATTGATGAGTTTAGCCGTTGGTCGATGCTGGCAGCCTTATTTCATGATTTTTGATTTTATTATCTGTTTTTGTTCTAGTTTGTCCCGTTTTCAATGCTTGAACTTGCATGATGATTATTCAACATTCCATGCACGTAAATATGCAAAAATAAATGATTTTGGACATCGGCTTAGATAAAATCAATCATTGTATTTTTAATTGCATGTTGAGTCGTTTAACTTATAAAAGTGCTTTGTTTGAGTTTGTTTGTTAGCCATGGACTAGTTAACATGTATGATTGAGTTTGATTAAGTCACATGCATACCTCGAGGTACGTGGATGCATGTTTAATTGTTGGGTTTGTCGGTCAGTCAGGCATAGGACCTAGATACATTTAATGTCAACTGAGATGTTGATTGATTAACGTTAGTTGATCAGCCTAATTGATATTCCTCCTACTTGAATGATTGAAGGGGATACGATTTGATCAGATCAAATCTTTTACCTCTACGTGCTAAACATCTATAAGATTTAAAGGTGGGGACTATCTTTTGCAAAAATATAATGACTTTTCAAGTCATGAGCTATGTTTTTCTAAAATGAATGAAAAATGTTAAATTTAATGTCAATGCCAAATGTTTTGTGTTGTCATATCTATACCTCTGTTGATTGCTATCTTCAGAGAGTTGAATTAATGAGAACCAAACCATGATTTCGTGGAAAAACCTAAGCAAAGCCTCATTAAGTATTTTGGAAGGTTTGCTCCCTTATTCTGTCGAGCTATGAGCTTAGGTTGGGTAGTTCAGCTGACTTGTTGATTGATCAATGTTAAATTCGCATACTAATTATAGCATAGAGAGCAAATAAATTTATAAACTACAAGGTTATCGAACCCCAAGGGAAAAATAGATCAACATTATTTCATGTATTGGACACAGTTTATCAAATCGTTTTTTGAGCAAATCCAAATTTGAAAGTGGTTTTTTTATTCAGAAAATAAGTTTTGAAATAAAATTACAGATCCTAGGGAATTTAACCAATCCAATCAACATGCATGAAACAATCAGTCCTAACCCAAATAAATAATTATGATGGAAAATCTGATAAGTTGGAGTTAATTCCTTGATTAGCAATTAAAACCTAGATTGCTAGCAAGTGAATTTTACCTTTTGAGTCTCAATAACTAGTCAATCTCGATGAACATTCAAATTAAATCCTATAATTGAATCTTCTTTTTGATACATAAAACAATCATATCAAGTTTCACTCTTCCTATTGTTAATTATCTCCTCTTGGTCACGAATTAACAACTAACAATCTAATTAAACCTTCATCTCTCGATCCTTCAATTAAATTAGATTTTAGAACTAAAACCAGAGAACTTGATCTAATTTAATAAGGGCTTGAATTGATCGAATTACAACATGACAATTAGATGGAGAATAACCCTAGAACCTGTTAGGGTCTCTAGCCAGACATGCTAAAAACACAAATTAAAATAAACATAATAAATTGCATTAATAACTTAATTGGGAAAATAAAGAATAGCAATTAAAGTCTTCAATCTTCAAGAAGTAAATTAAAGAACTAAAACTAGAGTAAAAACTGAATTCTAAATGGAGAAATAAATTGCAGAAAATTAAAGATAATCCAAGACTATTAATCTCGACCTAATACATGAGTATTTATACTGGTATTAGGGTTAGGTCTTAAGGTGTGGGAAAGGTATTCTTGGTAATTTCCTCCAAAATCTCGAGCTTGACTTGTAAAATTGTATTTCCTTCTAGGGTTGCTCGTATATCAGTCGTTATCCAACATGTCAATCGACATGCGGCTTACCTCGATTTCTTCCTTTCTTTTGACATCGGCTCCACTTCGACCTTCCATGTTCATTGACGCCTAGAATGTCGGTAGACATGGAAATCTCCCTTTGACTCCTGCATTGCCTGAAACCATCTTCTTTCTTTGATCTCTGTGTCAATCGACATAACGAATGTCGGTCGATACAGAGCACCTTTTTGTGGATTTCTTCATCTTTTAAACAACTTTTCACCTTGTTGATGTATTTTCATATAAAAACGAGCACCACAAGCATAAATCCCACCAATTTCACTCATGCATAATTATTGATCGTAAACTAATGTGAATGCGAAAACAATGCGATAAAAGAGACAAAATATGAGATTATCAATACCCCTAAACTTAAACACTTGATTGTTCTCAATCAATATAAAGAATGAATCAAAAGTTCAAGTAGAAAAGAAGTGCAATACCTCACAAGATTCATCACAATCAGAACCAAAAATCCACATCACACCAACTTTTTGCAAGAATCAGGAAATCAGTATACTGTGGAAGACTCACAAGGAAAGTGTTTCACTCATTCACTCAAGTTTTTAGGATAATATGAGAACACACAGGTCATGCAAATCAAGTTCTACCATAGGCTTGCAAATATTCTAATTTCTCCGCTGCAAATATGTGCTTTTAAAGTCTAGGATCAGAAATGACTTTATTCAAGATTGTAATGTAGGCTTTTGTGAGGGGTAGGAAAAATTTGGCCAAATGACTAAAACTTATTGAGTTCATGATTCTAAACAATCCAAACCACTTTCTGTCAACATCTACCCATCTCCTATAATTTTCCACACAAACCAATGCTCTTTCTTTTTTCTTCTCTCTCTTTTTTTCTCTTTTCAAATCCTTTTATGCTCTTATAATTGCTTTATTATTTTATTTTCTTTTGGGAATGAGCTCATAAGGATATAAACATATATATTTTATTTTTTTCCATTTCTTTTTCTTCTTTTCTAGAGCCCAACCTTCTTTTGTTCACCCACTCATAGGAATTACTTATCTACTCACAATTATTCCACCCTTATTCACCACCTTCCCTCATAGACAAGAGAAAACCATAATTTTTTCTTACTCATAGAAAAGAAAAGAAAGCTAATGTCTCAACGGGGTTGACTAGGGATAAAATATTATTAGGGGACAACATATGGGATATAGGCTAACAAAGATGGCCTAAAATCATTTCCTAAACTTGTGCACACTAGCAGTCTCAATCATGCACGTCACTCTCACTAACAAAATAAAACTCAAATCTCACACTTGGGACAAAAATTTCTTCCATAGTAAACATCAAATCCTCATCTAACATCATGTCAATGCGAGATTCAAATCAGTTAATCATGAAGTATTCTACATTCATAGGCATTCTCAACTACTATCACAATGAACTCACGCATCCATTAATCAATTCACATCTCATATTCTTGCTAGGGTTCTATCATAACTTGCAATTGTTTCTCACAAGATCACAAAAAATTTCAAATTATGTAAAAATTTTACCTAGGCATAAATATACATTAACTGAAAGAAAATAAATAAAATAGAAGAAAATAGTTTCAACCCGTTGTCTTCCTCCCCCCAAACTTATTCAAATCACGGAGGGAATTAGTTTGAAAGTCAGACTAGGGTTTGAAATAGTACCTCGATGTTGGTCTCAGACACCAACTATTTATCCTTCGAAGGAGTAAAGCTCGCAGAACAGGGATTTTGTTGACTATGGCACTCCATGTCGACCGACAATGCAAACGTCGGTCGAGATGGATCCTTCTATTGATGCTCTCTCAGGTCGAAGTGTGCCCATGTCGCTAGCTTCTGTGTTGATCGACTCTATGTTTGTCGATCAAAATAGAGCACTATAATGTTTTTAGGAGACAAAAACGAAAGTTAATGAAAAATTTGAAAGAAAACAATAAATAGTGGGTTACCTCCTATCCAGTGCTTTGCCTATTGTCATGGCTCGATGATGTTGCTCCTCACCAAGGTGGTCGGGTCCAAACTCGCCGCCCCCTTGCGTCTACCATATAGTCCATCCTATCTCAAATGAAAGTAGTGAGCTCGGAATTAGGTGGTGTAATTGGCCATTTTGCCACCTCATTTCCTCACTCCCATTCAAACTCGGTAGCTTCATCTTCTTCTTTTGGTGTCTCTTTAGTGATAGTAATCTTGATGCATTGTGTTTCCTTCTGACTTTTGTCGAACACAAAGGTGATCGTCTCATCTTTCCCTCAGAAACTCGTGCCCTAAGATCATGTGCACATTTTGATCTTATTTTATCTCCCAGACCACGAAGTCGGCATGGAAAATCAGATGGCCAGCTCGAATCATGACATCTTCTACTATCCCATTTGGGCGGGATATAGAGCGATTCCCCATCTATAGGGTAATTGTGGTAGGCCTCATCTCTCCAATCTGCAGCTTCTTATAGACTGAGAAGGGCACCAGGTTGATGCTTGCTCCTATATCACAAAGGATATTCCAGAACTCCTCCCCCCCAATCTCGATCGGAATAGAAAGGGACCCCGGATTGAACCTCTTCATTGGAATTTATTTCTGCAACAAGAGATTGCAGTGCTCATGGATTCTGACTGTCTCGTGCTTCACTACCGGCTTCTTTTCACTTAATAGCTACCTCAAAGACTTCCATGAAGCCGGGTATCTCCTGGAGAGCATTGATCAAAGGAATGTTGATATTGACCTTCTTGAGATTCTCCACAAAAAGGGCAAACTTCAAATCCTCCTTCTTCATTGTAAACCTATGGGGGAATGGCAATGGAGGTATGGGATCAGCTTTTTCCTTCAGTTCCTCACCCAGGATGTCCTTCTAATTTCATATAAAGTCCTGCATGCGGTCGCCGCTTCTGAACCTCCATGTCGATCGACACCAAGGGTGTCGGCCGATATGAATGTGTCATTCAAAATCCTCCTCCATCGACCATCTGTGTCGACCGACACAACCTTTGTGTCAGTCGATATAGAGGCATCTTTTGTGATATTTTCTTCCTCTTATTCCCCAAACTCATTCTCGGGACTACTCGGACCTTTATATCTCATACTAGACCTTAGAGAAATGGCATTAACTTACTTGGCCTTGTCCTAATTGATTTATGTTGTTTTATAGAGCTAATCGGGGCTCTTGTTAATTGCTCAAAGTGGTAACAATCTAGCTCAATGGAGTGTTAAGCATATGAAGTGCTTTGTCATATGTTGCATGTGAGTCACCATTCCTTTCACTTCATTCTCCACCTTGCCAAACCGGTTGTCAGAGCTTTTGATGAACTTCTCAAGGGTCTCCTCAAGCATGGACTTCTTCTTCTCCATGATTTCTCCCCCGATACAAACATTGAATCCCAATGGGGGATTTTCAGCTGCAGAAGGGTTCGCATAAGAAAATCCAAGATGATTTCGAGCACTATAATTATAATCTTCATTCCCTTGGTTGTTGCCTCGGTAGTTGTTTTGGTAGCCTCTATTGATGTAATTCACCTCAGCTACACTAGAACCAATCGAACTACTCCCTCGATAGATGTAATCGGCCTTAATAGGTACGATGGCCATGCTCGAATCAGAAGTTGTTGCTGTTGCAGTTCTTCCAGCCTCCAACTTCCCAAACTCTTCTCTAGGTTTTTGACTTCGGCCACCACATCAAATTTGGGAGTAGTTGTCACAACCTTGACTTCCTTTTGCCTTTCAGTGGGTCATTGATGACTGTTCATAGCCATGTCTGCTAGGATCCTCATTCCTTCTTCTCCACTCTCCTTCATCAATATGCCTCCAATTGAAGAATCCACTAATTGCTTCATGTGAAGGGTCAGTCCCTCGTAGAAATGACACACCTACATCTCCTAATCAATCCCATGGACATGGCATATCCTCAACTACTCCTTGTACCTCTTCCAAGCCTTGTACAAGGTCTCATTATACTTCTGGCTGAAGTGGGTGATATCCGATTTCCTCTAGAGTATGACACTGATAGGGAAGTAATTAGTGAGCAATTCTGCTTGGAATTCCTTCCAAGTGCCAATCCTGCTCCTGTCCAAGATTGGGCCTCATCCCTAAGAGAAAAAAAGAAGAGGTGCATCCTGATTGTGTCATGTAGCACTTAATTCTACGTCACCGTATCACATACCTTGATTAACTGGTTGAGGTGTGCGTACGGGTCCTCAATTGCCTTCCCTGCAAACTGGTTTTGTTGTACGATCTGCATTAGGCCCATCTTCAACTCAAAGTTGTTGGCATTGATGTAAACTCTAAAGCCTGGCTCTTCGTTATGTGTCAGAAAGCGATCCAAGATGGATGTTTGTGACTGGATAATCTACCTCTCGTTATTTCCTCCAATGTTCAGTTCTTCCAATCGGGTAGCTAGCTCTGCTTGGGTAGCTTATGTTGGTCTTAACTACTCCTGAAGTTGTCACACATCATCCACAAACTATCTTCGTTCTTTGGGAATTAAATTTTAAAGTGGGGCCTCATGCTGATCCGCCATCTCAGACTATTTTTCCACTTTCTTTGTTTTTACTTTGTTTCTTCTATAGGTAGCTTCAATATCAAAGTCGAAGGCTTCAAGTTCTTGGCCCTTAGCCTCATGTTCATACACCTAAAAAGAAACATAAAATCTTGAAGACGTCATTCATCTAACTGATTATCCTATCAATACATTGAGATGTACCGGTCACACAAAGTAGTCAAGATAAACCACTTATGGACTTGTGTGCCGCAACCTAAATCGACAGCTAAACCAGAAACTGTCTCAGTTGTGATAATTGTTTATATCTCACTAGATTGAACGATTTATACGATCTTTTGTGATCTCTAATATATCGTATGATCTCTCTATCGAAGAGATAAGTAGATGTGTTTGTTCGTATCGTATGATTGTTAATTTAGACAGGGGTTGTTCATTGCAAGTCATTAATGATTACCAGTATATCAAACTTAATGTTTCCTAATATACCAATCATAATGCTTTTATGTATACAATTCCAACAAAACCTACTAGAGCGAGCGTTATTGGGGAGAAGCCATGATCACATGTGCTTTACTCAGAAAAGAAACAAACTTAAATGTCGGCTACACTAAACTCCCTATGAGGTTTATCATGGTCATAATCCTTCTGTAGCTCATCTTCATATTTTTGGTTCTCCATGCTATATTCAAAACAATGGGAAATCAAAATTGAATACCTTTTCTCCCAAAGTTGATGAATGTGTGCTCCTAGGATATGAACACCCATCTCACAAGGGATATAGGGTGCTCAATAAGACTACTGGGCTTGTGGAAATAACATAAAATGTTATTTTTTATAAATCTACTTTTGTGCGCAGGACCATGAAAGAACTGGCGGGAGGTTTTAATAAGAACTATGATTTTAGTGGACAATCAGGCCTAGAAAATTCTAATTATGAACCAATTGCTCTGACAAGATCATTGAATGAATCATCTTCCCCACAAGTTTCCTCAGTTGGAGCTCAAACAATCAAGAGGGCCGGTGATGCAAATGAACTTGTTGAGGCATTGGATTCCGTTTCCTAAACAATAGCACAAGTCAAGGGGGAGTCCAACCTGGAGTTTTTGGACTTGAAGAAGAATGTCAAGAAGAAAAAGCTCCAGAGAATGATGAACTGGCAGACAATGAATACCTAACAGGCAAGTTATGAACTAGCAAAGTTGATACTAGCGACATAAGAAATGATGATGTCATCATACCAGTTCTTAAAGGATCTCAAGCTGATGAAGAGCAAGTTGCAAAAGACCAAGTTTTGGACCACGTACCGGTGGCAGATCAACATGTTCTAGGAAATCCGAACGATATGACCACGAACTCGTAATGACCATACCTAGTATTACATTTCATCTTTTGAATATTCTCCTTCCAAATTTCCAACTAGTAATAGTTAGAGCGAAGACCTATTTTTGATAGCACACTAATTCCTTTTTGCTGATCAAACAGGTCCTCGATTGTAGGCAAGGGATACCTATTCTTCAGAGTTAACTTGTTTAACTCTCGATAATCAATACACATCCTTATTGATCCATCCTTCTTTTTCACGAATAAGACAGGGCTCCCTAAGGCGATACGCTTGGGCTTATGAAACCCACGTCCAACAGTTCCTGAAGTTGCACTTTAAGTTCCTGCAACTCCTTAGGCGCCATGCGATAGAGTGCCTTGGAAATTGGAGCTACTCCTAGCTTCATGTTTATTGTAACTCTACCTATCCGCATGTTCGGTGGTAATCCTGATAGTTCTTCTGGGAATACATCTTCATATTCATTAGCTAACGGTACATTCCTGGTCGTCAACTCTTAAATCATTTCTCCTTCCAAGTATGCCAGATAAGCTTGATTCTCCTTCTTCTGCATTAGCTTCCGGGCTTGGAGTGCTGATATGACTGGCACTTTCTGGCCTCGGTAGAATCCGTAGATATGAACTGGTTCGGCTCCTGATTGTTGAAGGATATTCTTCTTTTCACCTTATAGATTATTGGTTTCATTTTCTGAGGACTAATCCATTTCTAGGATTGTGCCTACGTCATGCATATCCATAACGTTAAACTAAATCACCATCACCCGATGGGTGTTTAATTGAACTCTGAGGTTAGAGCACACCAAGATAACCGTAGTCATCTACCCTGAAGGCGATACTACCCTTGGCGACTCCTCTTTCTATTGGCGATCCTCTGTAGGGCTGCGAGGCAGTGACTGCTTATCTTGCTAGCTCTCCTTTGCGGTTCTTGCATATTTTGCCATGGCTAGTGCCCTTGGCCAGTGCTTTCCCATGATGGCAAGCATCGATAGTTTGTTTGTTTTCATTTCTAACTTATCTTGTTGGAAATACTAGCGAGCATAGTGTATCGTCTTTCTACACATTAAGTGTTTGAGCTCCGGTGGAGGTCACCTCCCAGAGTGCTTCCCCTCATATTTATTACAACGCGGAGGTACTACTCCCCGGTGTGCGACTTTAGACAAAAATAACGCTTCCTTCCTTTTTGTATAGTTATTTGTAGTTTTGTTTTGAAGGATCGTAGTCACCTTCCTCAGCGTGCCTCTTTTAGTTGTCAAAAACCTTGGCACAGAGGTCATTAGTTACCCTTTCACTTCCTTGCTAGCGATGGGCGACGGTTTGGCTCTTAGGTAGCTAGAATAGATACCTTTATCCTCGTCGCTGCCGCCTACTCGTCATATGTTTCTCTTAAGGAATTTTGGTAAATCATCTTAGCAAAAATAGACAAATGGGCTCTGATTCTTTTTCCTTAGTGATCGCTAAATTATTTTACTAGAGACTTAGCAAAGCTAATAATATAGCGGTAAATGAAATTATCGAAACCCGGGGAAAGAAATAACGAAAAACCTTAAGTACTAAAACATTGTTTCTTGAAATACTGGTTAGGGGAAAACCAAATTTTGGTTGTGGTGGTTTTCTAAAACTAAACTAACTTGCAATTTAAGATTCAAACAGAAAAGAAAATAACTTGACGAATTCAGATAAGAGAAGCACAGATTCCAGGGATATCTACCTATCAAGTATAACATGTATGAAAAAATTGATCAATTCCCAATTTAATTCTTTTTCATAGTGAAACATCAGAAAAATATTATGAATTTCTTTGTTGGAAAATTCACAAAGTTGATTAATTAATTATCTATCTCCTTTCGGTCTCAAGACTAATTAATTAACTCCACTAACCTACAGATCTATTCCTATAATCTATTTCCCTCTTTTCAGACAAGAAATCAGTTTATATTTTGAAAACTCTTTCCACTAAAAACTATCACTGTTAAGTCTCTAATTCTCAACTAATTAATCCTAAGATGTGGCCAGCAACTCAAGATTACGAATAAGCACATAAATCACAAACTACGATGGGAAAGGAAAATTAATTCAATTAATCAAACATGGGAAATTGATAGTTTGAAACCCTAGAATCTGAAAAGAAGTTTAGTTACTCATATTCATGATAAAAATCATCAAAGATAAAGAAAACATGAATTGCATAAAAAACTGGCCGTAGAAGTCTTCCCACAAAAATCTGTCTTCAATCTTAAAACATAAAACCTGTTTGAAATCACTAAAAACTTGAACTCTGAAATTCTACACACCTAAAAGTCGAAATTACATGGCTTTATATACTGGTGATAGATATATCATACAATATCTAGGATTAGATCTATCTAAATCTTCAAGATAGGAGTAAATCTAAAACTTCCGGATACACGTCGATCGACGCACTTGAAAGTGTCGCATCGATCGACACAGGTTGTGCATTGATTGACGTGGCTTGGCTTCCATGGGGCTGCGTCAATCCCTCCGTCGATCGATCCTTCAAGTGAGCTACGTCAATCGACGTGCCTGTGACGTCAATCGATGCAGGTCTAGAATCCGAGCATCTTTGATCTCCTCACTGTTTTCGACTCAAAAACCAGCATAATTCATCAACCATGACATTACAAGTACCAAAGCCACTTCATGCCCAATAAAACACATTAAACTAATCAAACATCAACCAAATAGTCAAAGAACTAATGGATAAGTTAGTAAAAAATACTAACTTATCAACTCCCCCAAACTTGAACTATTGATTGTCCTCGATCATTGCACATATATGAAATCAAATCTCATGCAGATACAAGTGTGCAATGCCTCACAAACTTCCTTTACTATCCATGTATCACCCATTCACATAAATCATGCAATCCAAACAAAATTCGAATTGTTAAATCATTGAGGAGGAAACTCGCAGGGCAGTGTTTGCACTCATCTCTAAAAAAGTAATGGGTTCGTGTTTCTCTCACTCAAGGTTATAACTCACTTCACCATAATTTTGACAAGTTTCTCGTCTCTCCACTGCTTCTTAGTGTAGCTTTCCAAGGAATCAGATAGTTCCTTATTTTGGTTGTAATGTGGCCTACCTAATAGGTGGGATATATTTGGCTAAGTGACTCAAAGTATGACAATGAAAACTTAAAAACCCAAACATACCATAACCACATAATTTTTCTCTTATGCACTCACATATTCTTTCTTTCTCCCTCACAAAAAAAAAAAAAATCAGGGCCCCTTAAAATCTATCATAGATCTTTGTGAACTCATACCATATCGGCATATATATTTTTTCTTTTTCTACTCATGTTCACCTTCTTATTCTACCCACGGGAACCCTTATTATCACACATGGAGCTCATCATCATTTTTTTTCTTTTAGTTCCCACAACTTGTATCAACATCTCCCAACCACACTTTCCAATAAATCAAACTTCTCATTCATCAACCCTTCTATTCAAAGAAAATTCATTCAAGGCTCACATCGGCTGCAAGTAGATATTTAAAGGCTAGTGTATGGGAGATGGGCTACGAAAGAACATGCCTAAAATCATTTTCACCCTATTACTACACATAATGCAACCTCAAGAGAGAAACTCATCAAATTCTAGGAAGATATTGCTAAAAACCATGTCACTCATCAAACAAAAATGGAGGTTCGAATTCTCACACGGGGTTTAAATTTTTGTTACTCCTCAACAATTACCCAATTTGAACAGTTATCATGCAAGAATTTATGTTTCAAAGATCAACCCATCAAGCAAAATAGCTCCTATCATTAGCTACTCTATCTCACATATTTTCATTCTCAATGAGCAAAAATCTTAATTATAAATCAACTATTCTCATTTAAGGGAGGATGAGTCATATTTTTCAACACCAACATAATAAAAATAGTTCCGATTGTCCTATGTTCAAAAGCTCCTAAAACAATTCTCAAGACTCTACGACTCAGTACTAGTACCACAAATCAAGAATTCAAAATACTACAAGTACCACAAATCAAGAGTTCAAAATGCTAGTTTGAGTGAAAAGCCTTGCAGAGAGCAATTGCTCACATTGAAGCAAAAGAACAAGGATGGTGATGGTTAAAAAATACAAAAATCTAAAATAAACAAAAAAAATAGTAAATAAAATAAAAAATGTTTCCCTTTTCCGATCCTCATCCCCCCAAATATTTTTCACTCGAAGGAGTGGACAAGTTTGAAAGTCAGATAGGAAAAGGGAAACGGTACCTGAGTCCTCCTCCGGAGGGTCTTCCATCTCCACGTCGACGGATGGCCAATCAGAGAGTCTCTAACGCCGATCCTGACACTCTCGATGGCGGCGGGTGTAGACGAACTCAGGCTGGTCATCCAAAAAAAGGCGCTGCAGCTGACTGTCGATGGTGTCCAACCTCGTAGTCACTTGCTACGGAACTCGGTCTGCTGGGTGCACTCTGCCGCATGCAAGGCAGTCTGTTGCTGCATGAACTGGTCTATCATCACCAAATCTGCAATGGAAGAGGATGACTCCTCCGCATAGTGACTGGACGATGCGCCACCGATCCAACCTGGAATCCTGTCAGCTCTCTCCTTCGGCTCCTCCTAGTCGGGGGCCTCTTCCCCCGTGGCATCTCCTGGGGGTGAATCCTGCAGTGCCTCAGAATGCAGATGGCAATGCTGACAACTCTCCTCTTGGCCATCCTCATGGGCGCGAGTCTCCGGTCGGTGAAGGAGCTGGGAGGTGCCAGCTCCCCCACAGGGCCCAACCATAAGCTGCAAGTGGGCGGGGGTGCTCATCAACCAATTGTCGTGGAAGTGGGAATCCGTGACATGAGTCAGCTGAGGGGGTGGAAATTTGTCCCCATTGGACATCCGCAATGACCAACCACCCTAACGTGCAGTGAGCATCTGCATCTGCACCAATCGTGCAGTGCCTAGTCCCCTGCTGTCTTGAAGCATCTCAATGTCCGTCAAGTCGATTCCCAAGTGCTCCGCAATCGGGGTGATCAATCCCCCGCTCCAAATGTTCCCCTTGGTGGCCTTCACTTGTCGCCTCCAGTGGCCCATGACCAGGGCTGTGAAACTAAAGCTCTTATCCGTCAGCATGCAGTGGAGGGCGTAGAGCTCGCCGACCCGTGCCTTTGCACTCTCATGGCGCCCGGCGATCGACAACCCCATGCACCTATCGTAACACAGGGTTGTTGATGGACGAGGCTTTCATGCCTCCTGTATCAAAGTCTCCCACAGTCTCCTCTGCTTCAACAGCGATCTGCTGCGAGAATTGGGCTATGTTTAAATACGCAGGAAGGAAGCCAAGGCCATCCTTCGGAACTCCCCAACTACCATCCAACACATCTCTTGAAAGCTCAAAGTGTTCGTTTAGAAGCTAGAAGCCAATGGTCGTTGGCTCGGAATCCGGTTGCACTTCATAGACGTGGAGTGATGCAAAAAATTCCAGCACAAGCGATGAATATGTCGGCCACCACTCTATCATCCAAGTGCCCCATCCGGCTCTCTCCAACAAGGCCTCAACATCAGCCCAAATTCCCAGCAGGTTCATTGTTTCTGGGCATGGATATAGAGTCTGTCGAACTGTGAAGTTTGAACCACATAATTTCCTGTATAGCTTCTCTGCTTCCCGGTTGGCGAAGGTTGGTCGGAAAGCCATAATTAACTTCAAAGTTAGTAGGAAAAATATTAAAATAGCTTCAGGTCACTCCACAAGTTTTCCAAGCAACAATATGAAAATATCGCAATTAACCCCATGTAGCATCTACCCATTTGAAATTGACTTAACCATTACTCAATTCACACCTATTGCTAGTATAATGCATCCACAAACTAAAAAATTTCAACAAAAACATAAACAAGTGGAAATCAAAGCAAAAATAGGATAATCCCCATACACGCTAGAATCAACGTTAATCAATTCAATGACTAAAAATTCACATATGATGATTATATCGACTAGAACAACGACCCATATCGAACAATCGAGCAAGAAGTGCAAAGAAATCGTTGAAATAGGCAAAATTTAAAACTAGGGCATGGTCTAAATTCATTAAATTAATGCACAAATTCATCAACAAGCACAAAACAATCAAAGGGGAAGAGTCTAGGATACATACCGTGAGTTGTAGTGGCAAGTTCTGGATAAATTTTTTGAAGGGTTGGTGTTTTTTTTTGGGGGGGGGGGGGTGTCGTGCGTGCGTGTGTTTGTGTTTGGAGAAGAATGAAAAAAATGGTTTTAAACTTACTTACCTGCACCTCTGAATCACGTGCAATGATCGACGCAGGTTCTGCGTCGATCGATGCGGACCTATTTTCCATATTTTTTTATAATTAAAGATTTTTCCGTCGATCGACGAGGGTGCAGCATCGATCGACGCGGACCAAAAAGTGGCGTCAATCGACCCAGTTTCTTCGTCGATCGATGCAGACCTGAACAGACCAGAAATTAAATTTGAAAACTCAAAAAATAACTGCTAAAACTCTAATTCCTACTGACTCAGTTGGACTAAACAATAAGTAAAGAAAAGGAAAGCAGTAAATCGTTGGGTTACCTCCCAACAAGTGTTTGGTTTATTGTCGCTAGCTCGACAATACCTGTGCTTCAAGGGCAATTCAAATAATAAAACTCCACAGCACCAATTTGAAGTAGGGTGTAATACAGTTTAAGTCTCTGCCCGTTAACCTTGAAAGTCTTGCCGTCTTGATCGGCCGATTCTACCACACCGTTTGGAAATTGACAGACTTTAGTGTACGGGCCAACCCACTTTAATTGTAGCTTTTCGGGCACGAAACAAATGAGGGATTTGAAGAGAAGAACTTTGTCGTCTGAATTGAATACATGCGTGTGAATCCCCCTGTTGTGGAACCTCTTAGAACGCCTCTTGTAGATGAAGTTGTTCTCATACGCTTCATCCCTAAAGTCCTCCAACTCGTTCAGCGTTAAAGCCCGATCTGCTCTAGCCGTCTTCAAATCCAAGTTCAGCTCCTTCACCGCTCTCCAAGCCTTGTGCTCCATGTCCACGGGGAGGTGACAGGATTTTCCAAAATCTAGCTAGTATGGGGACGTCCCAATGGGCATTTTGTAGGCGGTGCGGTATGCCCATAGTGCATCGTCGAGCTTCATAGCCCAATCTTTCCTTTGCTTCACCATCTTCTCCAATATCTGCTTAATTTCGCGGTCGGACAGCTCTGTCAGCCTATTCCCTTGAGGGTGATATAGAGTAGTAACTTGATGCTTGACTCAGTACCTAGCAAGAAGAGAAGCAAGCCATTTGTTAAGAAAATGAGATCCCCCATCACTTACCAAGGCTCTTGGCATCCCAAATCTTGTCACAAGCTTCAGCAGGAAATTGATGACAACTTTAGAGTCATTGGTGGCTGTTGGAACGACTTCAACTCATCGCGACACATAATCCACCGCGAGTAGAATATACGAGAACCCATGGGATGGTAGAAAAGGGCCCTTGAAGTTAATTCCTCACACATCGAAGATTTCAACTTCAATCACCGGGGTCTATGGCATCTCATCCCTCCGCAAGATGTTGTCAGTCCTCTGGCAACGATCACAACTCGTAATCCATCCGCGATAGACCTCGTAGATGGAAGGCCAATAAAATCCACTTACCAGAATTTTGTATGCAGTCCGGTTGGTTGAATGATGACCACCACTAGGAGATGAATGGCTCATCTCATAAATCTGATGCCACTCGGACTGAGGAACACAACGGCGAATGATGTCGTCAGCACATCGACGCCAAAGGTAGGGATCCTCTCAATAGTAGAATCTGACATCATGCAGAAACTTCTTTTTTGCATAAGGAAAAGAGTCCGGTGGAAGGACGTCGGCCACCAAGTAGTTGGCAAATTCCGCATACCATGCTGTCTTGGACTCGTACGTCTCTCTCAAATCCCGAAAAGCATATATCAGTTTGCTGGGAAATGTTTCTTGAATCCACATCTGCTGATCATCCCCTTCGACTGGTGGCTCGAGTCATGACAAATGGTCGGCGATCACATTCTTGCTCCCTTTTCTGTCCTTGATCTCCAAGTCGAACTCGTGTAGTAGCAGTATCCACCTAATCAATCAGGAGTTGGCGTCTTGCTTTGTGAACGGGTATCTGATGGCTACGTGGTTGGTGTAGGTGATTGTCTTCGAACCTATCAGATAGGACCGAATCTTGTCAAATGCATAGACCACTACGAGCATCTCATTCTCCGTGGTGGTGTAGTTGCACTATGCCGGATTCATGCTCATGCTAGCGTAGTGAATGACATGGAAGAGTCGCCCCTTCAGCTGCCCCAAAACTGCTCCTACCGCGTAGTCGCTGGCATCGCACATCAAGACGAAAGGCTCACTCCAATTTGGAGAAGTCAAGACCGGTGCAGTCACTAGTGCCTCTTTCAGTTTCTCAAAAGTCTGCAAGCACTCGTCGTCAAAGACAAAGGACACATTCTTCTCCAACAATTTGCATAAGGGCCGAGATATCTTCGAGAAGTCTTTGATGAACCTCCTATAGAATTTGGCGTGGCCGAGAAAACTCCAGATTGCTTTGACACTCGTTGGCGGTGGCATCTTTTCAATGGTTGTCACCTTAGCTTGGTCCACCTCCAGTCTTTCAGCTGATACTTGATGCCCTAGCACAATTCCCTCTTGCACCATGAAATGGTATTTCTCCCAGTTAAGGCACAGGTTCGTCTCAATACATCTCTCCAGTACTGTAGCCAAATTCTGCAAACAAACATCGAATGAGCTACAAAAAACTGAGAAATCATCCATCAATACCTCCATGACATCTTTGATCAGATCGTGGAAGATAGCCATCATGCATCTCTGGAAGGTCGCCGGTGCATTGCATAGCCCAAATGGCATCCGTCGGTACGTGAACACTATGTATGGACAGGTGAATGCGATTTTGTGCTGGTCCTCCACCGCCACAGCAATCTGGTTATACCCTGAGTAACCATCAAGAAAACAATAGAAAGGGTAACCAGATAATCTATCCAACATTTAATCAATGAACGGGAGAGGAAAATGATCCTTGCACGTGGCGGTGTTTAAGGCCCGGTAGTCAATGCAAAATTGCCATCCTGTGACTGGTCTCGTCGCGGCCTCCTCTCCATCGTCATTCTTTATTATCTGCATCCCACCTTTCTTGGCTACCACTTGTGTCGTGCTTACCCACTTGCTGTCAGAAATCGGGTAGATCATCCTGTGATCTAAGAGCATCAGGACCTCCTTCTTCACGGTCTCTTGCATGATTGGGTTCAGTCGTCACTGGGCCTGTCTCTTAGGCATGGCATTTTCTTCCAGAATTATTTTATGCATCCAAAGCAAAGGACTAATCCCCTTGATCTCTCCCAAAGTCCATCCAATAGTAGACTTGTATTTCCTTAGGACTCGTAGTAATTTGTACAACTCTCCCTGTGTTAGGTAAGCAAAGACGATAACAGGGTAAGTATCATTATACCCCAGGAAAACATACCTGAGATGCGCCGGGAGTGTTTTGAGTTCCAGAATAGGCGGATCGGAGTTAGATGTTTGTTGCTTCAGACTTGCATCAATCGACGTGGATGATATTGCAGCCATCCATTTTCCACATTGCACTATTTCGGTCGATAAGAGCTTCATGTTGGACTTTCTTCCTGCGTCGATCAACGTGGCTCTTGATGCTGTATCGATCAGCGTGCCTCCGGCATCAATTGACGTGGATGATCCTCCATGCTTACCCTTCTTGTTCTAATAGTATCGGCTTGGTAGCTGCTCCCTTTTGTTCTCCTTTTCCCGTGTTATCTCTTCAAACACATCCAGCTCCATTACTAGACCCAAAAGCTCATCGTTTTCCACGTCTAGATTTGAAGATGAAAACAACGAATGCAGTACGCAGTTCTCCAGAAAGTCCGGATCAGTTTTTAGAGAGGAGAATGGAGAAGACATCACCGGGTTGAAGCAATTGATCATGTGGCATTCTTCTTGGTAGCTCCCTTCATTGTGCTAACTAATCATGCACGACATTACAAGTACCAAAGCCACTTCATGCACAATTAAACACATAAAACTAATCAAACATCAACCAAATAGTCAAAGAATTAATGGATAAGTTGGTAAAAATACTAACTTATCACTTAGCCCCTCGTGGAATTTCTCCACTAACTCGGTGGGTGTAATCACCTGCTAGGAGAATATTGGATCAGTTCAAGAAATTTTTGTTCTTAGCCATTGATGCTTATCTTCCTTGATCTTGTAGGACGATCTCAATTCCTCTTTCTCAGTAGTACTGGTTTGCTACTTACTTCTCGATAGTGCTTTTTTAAATTATTCTTAGGTGAGCCAACAATGACTTCTTGTTGGTTTTCCACCTATGATCAGCTTGTTCGACAAGCCGGTATGTCACATAGTTACTCTTGTACCTCTGAGCACTACTTGTGCTTGATATATTTCCAAAATAGAACCTAACCGCCGGCTTCAGCAGGGTTCTCTGTGCCATCAAAGGTCGGCAGTTTTCAAAAGATCACCATTAACTGGAAGGGTTGAGGGATGGTACTTGTGGCTCAAGGATAACATTTAAGTTTCACGCATAGATGTGCCTTCACCGTATGGTGCGACATCGCGAACTGAGATAGCCTCGTGCCACTAACTGGGCTTGGCCTCTTCTTTGTCATCGCTCTCCTCAAACACCTCTCAATGTTAGACTATAAATTGAAACTCGCATATCAAGTTGTTTCACAACAATCTATAATCAAGTAAAGGATCTTTGACACATTCTCGACTTATACTATCGTGTATGCATCACAAAGCGTCTTCTTGGTGCGCATCACACACTTGTACAATCTCCATCGATTGATTCCTTTGTAAAGAATTTGGTTATCCGATTGGCACAACATAGCATATCATACTACCAGTATGAATCGTGCCAAAAACATTTCTTAGTAGCTAGTGCACCTGCTTCTTCAAGGCTTGTATCGTGCACTTTCATCCTGCTAACAGAGTTTAGTGTTTCCGTAACACGAGTCCCACAAGCTAGCATACTCATACTTAACAACGGGGTTTGTAAACCCAAGTTGACTCATTTCTAGTCGTCTGAAATTGGTGATTTTGTACTGTCATTCGATCAGGGTGTTCGCAACTACTCCCGATCATCAACCACTAGTGGGAGTAGACACACTTACATCGCGAAAGCATCGATATCCTCCCATAGGATAATATAGATAACAAGTTGGAGGTAACATTTCCTCGCAGTCCCTCAATTCCTACGATGTCGTCCCTAGCATGTCGAAGTTCTCCTCGAACCATGCTCATATCCAAATTAGTGTCTCATTGCCACTGCGGTTCTCCGATGCACTACATTTAGGATCCAAACGATTCTTACATAAAAACATACACAAAAAACATCCTTTCGAGCGAGTTCTTTGTTTCACATCTTCACGACCTGTCATACAGTTCTTGCTCGTATCGTTAACTCGCATGTGCCTTTTAAGCAACGGTGGGGTTTGAATACTAACATTATTCTGCAGTCTTCCTCAATCTTTAAGGTTTTCCTAAATGAGATTAGAAATTTTATCTAAATGCATTCTCTTGGGATGCACCAAACTCAACAATATCCGTAAATTTATTCTTTTCCATACGATTCTCAAAATTAAGTTATAGCGCCACATCCTTAGCTCCATTTGAAGTTTCCACTTGATTAGATACGATTGAATTTGCAACGACCATGAGCTTGACCATCTACTATGCTTGTCTAGTAAGAATTCTACTAAGCAAACATAGAACTTAACTACTTCACTTATGCTCTCGTGAACGGAGCATGCCTCGTCACAACAATTCTAAGTTCTCGTCAAGTAATGCTTTGCATTATCACTTCACAGAGTCATGATTGTTTCAAGTACTTCGTACTTGGTGCTACACAAATCAATTGCGCGCCTATAAGCCGTGAAGTTCATAATCAAGGTGACACGTCTTATCGATATAGTATGGTTTGATCCATACTAATATTATAGTCATAATTAGTGCATTTCATGCACGATCCATTCTTATGCCCGTGAGTAGCGATCCACACGTTCTTCCTACTCATACTAGACTCATATCACGAATCCACACTTGATTCTGATGTTGCCGCTCCGATGCACAAACATACCTACTCTCAATGAGTTATAGCAACTATGTCAGTCCTCTAACCTGGTCCACCTTATTCTAACCTTCACAGGTTAAGCACATACAATTTCCTTACAGGGTTCAACAAGCTTTCAAACACTTACCAACCATACACATAAGTCAAAAATATTTCAATCAATTGAACATATGCAATCATTTTTCATAAATCAATTTGACAAAATCATAAAGTTGAATAAAAAATCCAACAGTGACAAAGTCAAGCAATAAAGCAACAAAGGCATATGCCAAGAGATGTAAGTATGAGCTCGACTCTAATAGATAGAACGATCAATGACAAGATAGGCTAACGAGAGGCATACTCATGGTTAGACAAATCAAGCAAGGTTAGCTGATATCAAGTTATACGCTAACACATAACACAAATGCTGAGCATTTAAAAGTTTTCAATCATCATGATCATGATAATATATCAGTGAATAAAACATTCAAAACGATTTATGATTATCATCAAAAACATGCTTAACATTTGGAAATCATTTTCAATTATGAAATCATGAAGTGTACAACGCCACTCAAACAATTGGGTGCAACTTTCAAAATGTTACCTTGCGGGTTTTGCAGGATGGAATGGGGTGTAGGGCATGATAAGAATGTTATTTCACAATAGACTTCTGAAACAAGAGAAGTCCTGGTAACTAGAGCCAAAGAAAGGCACAACTTGATGCTCTAATACCACTTCTAAAACACCCCCATGTTCGCCTTCCCAACTTAGGGGCACTCTACAGTGAGTTGGGTGATTGAAACATCGGAAGACTTGAATAAACAAGCGGAAATAATGGTTCACACCCATTGAATTCAACAACAATACTCGAATAAGCATAAGTTGTAATGAGGAATGCAACCTCGTATACAAAGAGCACGAATAAATGACAATATGAAGTAGTTTGGTACTCAATTGGTATCACAAATGGGGAAGGAAAATAAGTTAAGAGTTTCATGCAGAAGAGAGTAACGATGTGGAGATATGCATATGAAGATGCATATCTCAGGATCAAGGTTCTTGCTCCATCAGTCAAGCCCTATACACCTCCGCATCTGTATCGCTGCTTTAACCGACGCATTTTAAAAATAATGCGAGGGGCTGAGAGCCAAGGTACCCTATGAAGACATGCCCGAAAACATACATTTATAATTATGAATGCTATGCCACACACAGATAAGCTACGGGGTTTTAAGAAAAAAATTCCCATGTTTATCCAAAACATTTTCATCACACTGTATTCATACAGATTCACTCAAATGAAATCAATATCTGTTTCACTGTCTTGTGACCAAAAGTTGACCAATTTTCAAGTCACGATGAACAGTTGGGAATGGCAAACCATTTGGCCCACTGCTATCATTTAGTGCACTGGTCTCAAAACTTGTCGCATTGAGACCCGATCGATTTAAGACACAGAGTGTGTCTCTCTTTATTTCTCTGAAGATATCAATACTCCATTGAGTGACCAAGTCCGAGCTTAACTCGAGATAATAGAGGATCAATGCCCCTAGGGTTTAAGAGTCTTTGCTCAGGATTCCTTCAAAACCTGGTTCTGTCCTCGTTAAACCAAATCTCCTTGATCAACTACGGTTGACCAGAGGAACAGATATGAAATCAAAATAGTTTGGCATAGATAATTGATTTAAAACAAAACATTTTGCATGGTTTTCAGAAAGCAGAGCTTATAGCTCAAAAGGCATTTTGATTTTTACGGAAAATAGTCCCCACCGTGACAGCTTACAGATGTTTAGCCGTAAGTAACAAGTTCGTGTTTGAAAGTTCCCTTGTCATCCTGTGTTTCCTTCAATTGATAGCACACGAAAATGCAACAAATTAGGTGGATCATCTAACGTGTTATTATCAGTGCTTCAGCTGATGCTAAATGTATATCTCGAATCTTATGACTAACTAATCTATCCGACCGACAGACTGACACGAACCGATAATCCAACATACAATATTTGTACCTAAAAATGTGCATGTGACTCATCTAATCTTGTTTATATAGGTTAACCAAACCATTGTTAAAGAATCATCAAGTTTGGAATTTGTTTACTTAGTAAACAGACAATTTTGTATTCAAATTGGACATATTGACTTGAGTATTTAAGGATCTTAGAAATCTTGTTCAAGTGTATGAACACGTGTATAACATTCCTTTGTGACAACACTAGAGCTTAAATATCAAAGATATGAAGTATCGGATCAAATATGAGTAAAAAAATTGACATGAAAAGGGGACAGAGCATTCTGTGTCGACCGACACAGGCCAAGTTGACCAACACAGATTTGTGTCAACCGATATGGCTTCTGTGTCGACTGACACAAAAGCTTCCCTGCTGCCCTTCGTTGCAGCCGCAACACGAAGCCTTCCTCAGCCATTTCCTGGCCATCCCAAGCCCCCACAACATCACCCAAGCATCTAAACATCATAAGGAACAATTCTAGATCTAAATACGTGCTTAGATCGTAGATTAATTGCTAGAAATTGAAGAGCATCATCATGAAGAAAAGGTGGAGAAAACCCTCATCTTCATGAGCTTCATCTCGATGGTTCTGGCAATTGGACTGTGATGGCGATGATCCAAGGCCACTAAAATATTTCTCATAATACGAGGAACAAGAATATATAGCTTATTCATCGGAGGTTATGATTTCAGAAAAACTCACCGGCGGGGACTGTAAATGTCGTTGTATCTCTCTCGATACTCATCGGATCGGCCATGGAAAACTTGAAGCACGATCTTGCTTCGGTTTTTATAACTCGTGGTCTGATTCTCACTCCATCGGTCTGAAAAATATGCATGAAGATGGAGGCACAAAGCAGTTTTACGGAATCAGAACATACCAATAGCCACTGTTAACACAGTTGTATCTCCCTCGTTTCTCAACAAAATCGCACGTACGAGTACTCTTTAGAAATCTCTCGCCATTTACTTTAATCGGTGTTTTATAGTTGAAGGCTGAATCTCGGTGGTTTGGTAGGAAAATGGCGAGGAAGTTGACGGGGTCTGGGGTTGGGGTTGTGAGTTGCGAGAAAGAGAGAGAGAGAATGAGTAAATGGGCTACTTGCATCCAGTGTTTGTTTTTCTCATTCTAGAATGGTGCGCTGCACTTCAGACCTCAATAAATCTGGTTTGATCAAGTGGATGAAAGAATAAGGTGACACTTGGGCACGATTTGGTAGGCCGCGACTCCGGATTCGTTATTTCATGTAATAACTTCGATAATCAACCTTCATAGATTTTTAAATCGACAATCATTGTCCATTTTGGAAAATGGACATCCATAAAAATGATCGAAATCATGAGTTCTACTCATGGATTTAATTCCACAAATTTTGGAATTTCTCCGATTTTGCCCGAACTCAATAGTTTGAAAAATCATAAAATATTTCACGGGTATCAGAATCCCATTCCAATTGTTTCTATAATTCTCATAAATTATTTTCAAGGATGCCCTAGCTCGGTGAAAGAAACGGAGCTCTCAAGTGCAAGTTCTCGATTTTAACGTACTCCAAATACGCTAGAATCTCCAATTCATCGCGCACGAGTTTCTTTCATACAATTCATTTGTAGGGTTGCCTAGGATTTCTCAAAACATACTCATAGGTATTTTGTTTGAATGAAACGGACATGCATGCAAGAACGGGTGTCGAAAACTGAGTAACGAGCAATTTAAAGGGCTAAAATAGTTAATTCCTTTATTTAATTAATTAATTAAGCTAATTATCGCTTAATTAAAATTCGGGATATTTCAAACTTATTCCACATAGAGGGAGAATGAGCTTGAAAATCAAACTTAGGGTTTAAAACTATTACTTGATTGTTGGTCTCAGACAACAACTTGTTATCCACTGAAGTAGTTTACTCGCACATTGTGAACTTTCTACACTTAGCACTCCATGTCGACTGGCACGAATCCATGGCAGCCAACGTGGAGCCTTATAATTAAACCTCTTTGTGTGTCAAAGTATACAATTTTTCCTCCATCTGCTCCGATCGACAAAGATTTGCATCGATCGATACAGAGCTTTAATTTTTTTTTTAACAACAGAAAAGGTTTAAGCTAATCAAAAATAAGAACTAAAGAAAAAAATGAGTAGAAAGCAGTAAATAATGGGTTATCTACCATCCAGTGCCTTAGTTATAGTCGTGGATCAACATTGCATCAGCTCACCAAGGCGGTCGAGTCCAAACTCGTCGACCCCTTGCATCCACTGTATAAACATGCTGGTATTTAAAAACAGTGGTGAACTTAGAATGAGGCAGCTTAATTTCCGATTTGACTCCCTCATTTCCTTGCTCCCGCTATATTGTAGCTTCCTCATCTTCCAGCTCCTCCTCGTAATCTTCTTCAGCAATGGCTACCCGGTTGCACTCAGCATGCTTCTTCTTTTTGTCAATAAGGAAGGTGGACTCATAATTACCTTAAAGGGTAACTTTCCCTATCTTGCAGTGGACCAAGGCTCCAACAGTATCGAAAAATTCATGCCCTAAGATCATGGGCATGTTCTCGTCTTCTTTCATCTCATCGACCACAAAGTCGGCAGGGAAAATCAAGTGGCCAACTCTGATCAAGACATCTTCCACAATTCCCTCAGGCCCGGATATAGTTCAATCCGCCATTCAAAAGATATTATTTGTTGGCCTCATCTCTTCAATTTAAAGCTTTTTGTATATGGATAATGACATCATGTTGATGCTTACACATGTACTGCAGAGCACATGCTAGAATTCTTTTCCTTCAATCTCGATTGGAATCAAGCAACCCAGGTCTTATCTCTTGATCTAAATCTGCTTTCGAAGGAGTAAACTGCATTCCACGTGGATTTTCACAGTTTCATTATCCACAAATTTATTTTTCTCGCTCATTAGCCTCTTCAAATCTTCATATATCCAGGTATCTCTCAAAGAGCCTTCACAAGTGGGATGTTGTTGTTCAGGTGCTTCGAATTCTCAACAAAGTGAGTGAACTTTGAATCTTCCTTCTTCTTGGCAAACCTTTGGGGAAATGGCATGTGAGGTGTAAAGTCAGCTTTCTCTTTCCCTTTCTCACCCTGAAACTATCTCTGTGCCGACCGATCTACTTCTGCATCGGCCACCACTTTTTGGCTTCGACGTAGATTGATACAACGTATGTCAGTCGAGGTGGACCTATTGCTAGATTTCTTCAGCATTGAGCTATTGGTTGCATCGCTCGAGCTCTCCTCTTGTCTACCCTCTGCATCTACCAATGCGAATTATGTGTCAGTTGATACAGAGAATTCTACTGAGGCATTTTCATCTCCTTCATCCCCACACTCAGTTTCTGGCATCCTTAGGCTTTCATGCTGCAATCCAGATTGCAGAGCAATGGCATTCACCTATTTTTCCTTAGACAGATTCACTTCTGTTGCACTTGGAAGTTGTCCAGGCTTGTGCTGATTTCTGAGGGTTGTGGCAATCTGACTCAACTAAGTATCAAACATTTGTAGATGCTTCGTCATAAGCTGCATGTGGTTCGCCATTCCTTTCATCTCATTCTCCACCTTTCCTAACCGATTGTCGAAGCTTTTGATGATCTTTCCAAGGGTTTCCTCCAACACAAATATCTTCTTTTCCACAATTTCTCCGTTGGTTCCCACATTAAACCACGGTGGAGGATTCTCTACTACAGAAGGATTAGCATAGGAAAATCCAGGATGATTACTCCCATGGTTGTACTTAGGTGCTTAGTTTCCTTGGTTACCTCCACGATAATTGTTTTACTAACCTCTACCCACATAATTCACTTATGCTCCATTGGTAGTACTCGAACCGCTTGCACCCCCCCCCCCATTACCTCGGTAACTATAATAAGCTTCCACTGGAACAGTGGTCATGCTCTGATTTGGGATGGTTGCTGATGTAGATCTACCGGCTTCCAATTTTCCAATTTCATCCCTGAGTTTCTAGACTTCAGCAACAACATCAAATTCTGGAGTGGCCTAGAATGCTTTTACTAGAATCTCTCTCTCCGTGGGTCACTGATGACTGTTCATAGCCATCTCCGAAACCTCAGACTTCTGCTCCACTCTTCTTCATAAGTATTCCTCCAGCTGAGGCATCAACCAACTCCTTCGTGTGAAGAGTCAACGCTTCGTAGAAGTGGCAAACTTGCATCTCTAAGTTGATTCCATGTCCTGAACATAATTAGAGCAGCTCTTTGTACCTTTTCTAGGCCTCGTACAGTGACTTATCATATCTTCGGCTGAAGTGTGTGTTGGCGACTTTTCGTTTGAGGAGTACACGAGCAAGATAGTGAAATAAATTTTTTAACCCAGAGGTTATCAGAACTAAGAGAAAAGTACGGCAAAATTATCCTATGTATTGAATGTAGTTTATCAATTTAATGTTTTTGAAAATCAATTTTAAAATAGTTTTGAGTTTTTGAAAATAACTTTGCAATAGAATTCAAATAAATAAAAGCATAGATTCTAGGAAAAAAAATGCCTAAACACATGCAAGAATCATCGAATCCTAACCCGAATAATAAAATTGGTGAGAAATCTTTTTAGGTGGAATTAATTCCTTGGTCGGACAATTAAAACCTAGATTACTAAAAAGTGAATTTTATTTTTTGAGTCTACATTACACAAACTACTCAATCTAATAAATACAAATTTTAACTCTAAAACTGATTTTTTTTTAGACTGAAAATTTTTATATTAAATTTCCTTTTCCTATTGTCGATTTTCTCCTCTCGGTCCATCAATTAAGAAATTATGCACCTAATTCAATCTTCATCTCTCAAACCTTCAATTGAAAATAGATTTTGAAATAATAATCAGAGAATTTAAACCATGACTTAGGGTTTGAATTTAAATCATCTAAACATCAACTTGAGATAGTAGAACCCTAGAATCTGTTAAGGTTCTAGCGAGACATTCTAAAAACAGACATTGGAATAAAAATTAAAGATTGAATTAAATAAAACTTACTAAAAAATAAATAGTGGAAAATAAAGACGTGATCCAGGTCTCCAACTATAAAAGCTTGAGTTCCAAAATAAAAACCAAAACTAAGAAATAAACATAATACAAGAGTTTATAGAGTATAAGGGTTTGGCCTTCTGGTCTTGAACTTCAGGGATAAGTGGGATATGATAATATCTACTCAAATCTTGTCCAATAACTTGAAAAATTTTCTTTCAGCTTCAAGGAATTCATGTCAACAAACATGGAATGGAGTAGGTCGACGTGAATCTTTTCCACGTGATCCTTGCTTTGGTCAACACCATTTGCTCATCCATCCCTTTTGCATCGACAAACACTGATCTACGTCAATCGACGTACAACTCTTTCTTCAATTTTTTTGGCTTTCTCATGTGTTGATCAACACAACCATGTGTCAGTCGAAACAAAGACCTTTGAGGTGGAATTCTTCATCTTTTTTCCAACTTCTCTCCCCTTTGATGTATTTTCCTACAAAACCGACCACCACAAGCTTAATACCCACAAAAATACACTCATGCACAATTATTAATCTAAAATAACTAAAAATACGTAATACCTAAAAGAACTAAGAAAATAATACGATAAGTTAGAGGAAATACGAGCTTATTAATAGTAGAGCTTCTGAATTCACCTGCGCATTAGTATGTTGTATTCTCCAACTTCCAGCTTGTGCTTCCACCGAGATAACTGCTTCAACTCTATATGCGAGTTAGAATGACATAGCCTCGGTAGCAGTGCGAGGGGTAGTTCTTTATGACCAAAATATTATCAATAGTTCTTTGACCCATCTTAATTTGTGGGCGTCAAGTTTCTTTTACATCATATTAATTATAGTCATTGTGGTTGACTAGGCCAACCCGTTCGCCTCATTATATCTTAAGGTGGAGAACATAAAGCATAGTTCTGTACTTCTATGAGAACATATGCTACCGTTCACCTGTAAATTGCAGATCTTTGTCAGTTCTAGGATCCTGAAGCATCACAAAATGTGCTTCTATAAGAGTTTTAATACTTCTAGATCTCTTATCATTCCTAGTGCTTCGCGTTCTATCCATTTAGTGATCTATCTCTTCTTTTTTTTACTTACCCAAACATGATTGAAAACTAATGACGACACTCGATGAAGGGCACGAACAAGACAAAAATCAAAGACGACACGATCTTTTATTTAATATTGGACACATGAAATAAAGCATGACACGGAATCAACCTAAAAGGAAAAGAAAAAGTAAGACACGACCTAGAAGTTATACCAAAATGATACTAAAATGGTAGGATTCATTATGTAGACACAAGCACAAAAGATGATAGATGATAAAGACTCAATTTTTTTTACTCAAAAAATAAGACAAGGAACTAAATTGAACTGAAAGGAATTAAAAGGAGAGACACGACCTGGCTCTGGCTTTGATAGTAGAGGCAGGTTTGCCAATGATGACTTGAGCTCTTCTAGTGCATTCCCCAGTCCACTAGAAGTGTGTTTCTTTCTTAATTGTTTGGAAGGAGTGCATCCTCTCCGAGTAGCGTGACACAAAAAGACTGATTGCGACCAGCGTACCCATTATCCTTCGTATGTTCTTTTGCATTTTCAGGTGCTTTATACCTTCAATTGCTATTATTTTGTTAGGGTTAACCTCTATCTCCCGTTGCATCATTATGTGACCTATAAACTTCATAGTGGATACTCTGAAGGAGCATTTGGAGAGGTTCAACTTCATGTTATGTGGTGTGTTATGTTGTCAATTGCCTTGAGCGATTTCACGAGTATATTGTTGATGTGGACCCAGAGAGTTATGCCTACTTTGTCTCTGAATTTCTTGTTAACCAAGCATTGATAGGTAGATCCCGCACTTTTTAGCTCGATGGGCATCACCTTGTTGCTGTAGATCCCTGCTCGTCATGAAGTAACTTTTTCTTAATCCTTCGGGTGCATTTGGATCTGGTTGTAGCTCGAGAATGCGTTTGTGATGCTTAATAACTCATGTATGGTGGTGGGATTGATGATAACAACGATGTCGGGTAGAAGTAAGGATCCTTAGTACATGTTTTGTTCAAGTATATAAAATATATGCAAAAAAAAATTTTGCCATTATTTTTTGTTGAACACCACTATGGTTGTCAGTCATGGGGTAGTGTATGATCACTGTAAAAATTACAGATTAATTATAATACAAAGGACAAATAAATTTATAACTGGGATTGTCGAACGCACAGGGAATGTATGAAAAATTTATTCTATGTACTAGTTATTGTTCTCAAGTCTTGTTTGTTTGAGACTTGAGAAATAGATTTGGTTTTCATAAATTGGTGTTGTTGTCGGGGAATGACAGATTTAGACTTGTTACGAATTATGTTGGGGGATTGTGGATTTGAGTTTATTTTATTTTATTATTATATTTTATTTTTTCAGGTAAAAAAAGAAAAGAAAAAAAGAAGAAAGAAAAATGTGTGTTGTGTGTTTTGATCAACACAGAAGTGTGGTTGTCGACACAAAAGAGTCGATGGAGACTGCTTCGAGCTAGTCTGAGGCTCAAAGAGTAGAATACACATCGACCGATGCATCTGGTATCGGACGACGCAATCAAATTTCTATATGGATCTATGTGTGCACTTCACGTCAACAAACACACACTACACGTTAGTCGACGCAAGTGAGGAGGTCGCAGCATCTGGCAACGATCAAAACAGAAAGAAAGATGGAGAAAAAAGTTAACTTCTGAGGTTGACCACGAGATTTCAAGGTATGTGTCTCAAACTTTGTCTGATTTTCAATCTTTTTCCACTCTTTGAGTGAAATAAGTTTGAGGGGATGTGAACAAGGGTTTGAAACTTTTCTCTCTTTTTTATTTATGCTTTCGGTGTTTAATTTTTTGCATTTAAATTTCTTCTTAGGTAAAATTTTAAAACATTTTCCAACTTTTTTTAGTTAAATGATTGAACCTTATTCCTTCCGAACAAGATAAAGCGATTGATGATTGATATTCTGATGGTTTGAGTTGATAGTGATTGTGATTAAAGTAGCCAATGAATGTAGAATAATGCATGAAGAGTATGATTTTTGCCTGATAGATTGAGTGTGATTTTATGTTTACAATGGAAGAATAAAATTTTAACCCAAGTGAGATTTTGAGCCTTATATTCGTTTGATGTGAGAGTTGCATATTATGTTTTCACTAGAACTTGTTTATTTATGTTTCGAGACTGCATAGTGTGCACAAGTCTTGGAAATAATTTTAGGCCATTTTTGTTAGCCAATTTATCCCAAACACTGTCCTTTACAATTTAATTATCCCTAATTAGCCCCATTGAGCCTTTTGTTTTCTATTCTTGTTTATGAGTTCAAGAAAAATTTCTAATTCCCTCTTGTCTATGTGAGATGGTGGTGAATGAGGGTGGAATATTTGTAAATAGATTAGAAATGTTTATAATTGGTGAAATGAAAGAAAGTGAGCTCTAATAAAAACAATACCAATAAATGAATAATCCTTGTAAGTTCTTCTCAAAAGAAAAAAATTAAAAGAGCATAAAAGGATTTAGAAAAGAAAAAAAAAAGAAGATAAAGACAGAGTTGTCATTCGAGTTGAGAATTTAAGGAGATAGGTAGTTTTAGTTAGCTGGTGGTTGAAATTGTTGAGAGTTGCGAACTCGATTGATTTTAGTCACTTGGCCATATTTACCTACCTTTTACGAAAAGCCTACATTACAACCAAATGAAAAGTCCTTTCTGATTCTTGATCTTTTGTGCACAATTATGTAGTGGAGGAAATCAAATATATGCAAGCTCGTGGTAGATGTAAATCATACATCATGTAAATCATACATGATGTAAATCATACATGATGGACTAGCTTAATTACTAATTTTCTAGCTTAATTTTACTTGCTTGCGTAATATGGATATTTCATACTTGAATTGTGATGAATCTTGTGAGGCATTACACACTTTGATTACATGAACTTGAGATTTATTCTTTTCTTTTGATTGAGGACAATCAAATAATCAAGTTTGCGGGATTGATGAGTTCAAATTTTCACTCATATTTGTTTTTACTTATGAGTGTTTTTTGTTTTGTTTTAGTTTATTTCCTTTATTTTTGTTGTATGAGTCTATCTAGAGTGGTTTTATGCTTGTCATGGTAAGATTTTGCAAATTTGAGGTCAAATTCACTAAAAACCCGTATCGAAAGTAGTAGATGTTCAAAGAAATAGTCTCAACTTATTCTAATTTAAGCTGATGGAGTATGTAAATCGAAAGATAATTGAATTATCTTTTCAATGCAACTGGAATCGGGTAAATCGGAGTTCGGGAGCAAAAGTTAAGACCAAAACCGGGAGGAGCCGCAGAAACAGTAGAAATTGATGAAATCGGGCGGCTTGGAATTTTGCGTCGACCGACGCAGATCCACGCCGACCGACTCGAAAAGATTTGGCGAGATTTTGGAAGATTTACACATATTTTGGTCAAGATTTCTAGGGATTCAATATATACATCAATTTGGAAGCCTTGACGACTCAAAAAGGAAGAAATATGTAAAATAAGATATTAGGATTGAGATTTACATAAAACCTAATCATATTATTTATAGGATTCTGTCATGTATAGCTCACACAAACTCTGTAATTGCCTCTCTAGATTAGTTTATTCAATGGACCTTTGTCCCTATATCTCTTCTTCTCCTCAATTTCTGTTGTGTTTTTGTAGTCATTAGTTTTTATTTCATTTTTGTACTTTAGATTTCCTATTTTATTTTATTATGTCTAGTTGATTTTCATAGCTATTTCTGGGGTTTGTACAACTGTTTTGGGTGCGTGCTAGATTGATTAATTCATTGCTGATGGTTTTTGATTCCTGTTTTCATTCATAATTCTAAATTAATTGAAGGACCGAGAGGTAAAGATTGATTTAGATGTCTAGCTAACAATAGAAATACCGAGAGGTGAACATGATGCGATATGTACAGTCGGACCAAGAAGTACTAGATTGTAGAGATTTAAATATGTTGATCTTATGAGATTGATTATTAGGTGTTCTTGAGACCGAGAGGAGATAGTCACTTATTAGTAATCTAGTTATTATTTTCCGGACCAAGGAAATTTTCACACTTATTTGATATCTCATATGTCGCATGAATATGATTGATTATTTATTTTCATATTATCTAGAATAGAACTTCAACCCTAGGATTTGTGTTTTCCTTTATTTGCTTTAAATATTATTTTTATTTTCAAACCCAAAATCTATTTTTTAATTGCTCAAACAATTTATCCAAAAACTATGTTTTAGTACATGAGTTTATTTCCCTACATCACACTCTATGGGTTCGACATCCGAGATATGAATTTATTTTATATTAGAATGAGTTTGATCCTGTAATTAGTTTGCTTTTAGGTTTGCTGGATTGGATTTTATTTATCCTTAATCAATAAAAAAGAAAGAATAGAATCACATACAGTTAAAAGTGGAATACCTCACAAGATTCTACACAATCAAAGATAAAAAATTTACATCACACAAGCAATTTGGAAGAGATAGATTATTCATCAACCGAAGAAGACTCACAGGAAAGTGTTTTGCTCATCACTCAAGTGTTTAGGGTTCATGAAAGCACTCAAAGCATGTATGAAGAAATTTCTACAATAGGCTTTCAAATTTTCTAAAATCTCCACTGCTAAAATGTACACACAAGATCTAGAATCAGAAAAGACTTTTCATTTGGTTGTAACGTAGGCTTTTTGTGAAAGGTGGGGAATATGGCCAAGTGACTAAATAGAAAATATTGTGTTAGCTACTCTCAACACTACTACAATTTTTGCTTTTCCTGACACTCTTTTCCTCACACACCTAAAAAATTGTTGTAATATAATATATATCATTACACTTGTTGGGAAAAAATAATGTTAATATTTATTAAATAAATTTTTTAAATTAATAAATAATACTTATTAAGATTTGTAAAGTATTTTATATGACACTAAATATTAAGTGTGAGGAGAAATATTCCTCCATAATGAATACTATTCAATTTTTTGTGTCAATAATTTCCCTCCATTCTTTAAATCACAAGTTTTTTTCCCTAGAAAAGAATTCAAAAATAAAAGAAATTGGGTGAGATGGGTCAATGGTGAAACCCTAGCTCCCTATCATTCTTCTTCCCCTCACCCCTGGCCATTTGCTATACTGCTCTCCCATCACCATTATCACTCCTCACTACTCGCCATTATCCCTCTCATCATTCTTCTCGCCCCTCACTATTATTGTTGTGTTGTCGTTTGCCCCTCGCAATCATCTATATACAGTCGTTCACCCACCATTATTATCATGCCGGCAGCGCAGCTGATAATGGAGTCGATTGAGACCGTGAAGTCGCTCATCGCTCAAGCACATCACGGCATCGAGGTCGGCTCCATTGCAGTTGATATTCATATTGGTATGTCGTTCCTGCAATATTGATTTTGAGTTTGAGTCAAGAACAAACCTTTTGCTTTATTTTTTATTTTTTTAGTTTGTTAGGAATTAAAAGGGTTGTGGTCGGGTATTGACTCAAATTTCTGTCAATATAAGCTTTCTCTCTTTGTATTTACTTCTAAACGAGACATTGATTAATATATTCTCTCTTGCCATGCTGATTCTTTCACAGGATTTGTGTACATGCTTGTTACCATTTAGCTTAGCGATAATTTCAGTTTAAATTCTTTTATCCTTGTAGTTATCCAAATCTTAGCTTATTGGGATCATAATCCACTGAGAAACTACTAGGCATCTGAATTATTCTTGGCTTCTCTCTCCTACATCATTGCTACACCCCTTGCCAATATATCCCTCACTACAGACCCTGTGCGCTAACGGCGATATGATAGATACATTGATCAAACTTGTGTCAGACTCCAAAGATGTTGAATAATCAGAAAAAATTACTTTTTCGTTAAAGTTATTTGTATTTTAAGCACGATAGTATGCTATGTACTCTAACTAAATGATATTTTTTTTTTATTATGGCTGAGTTATTGTTATAGTAGGCACTCTATTTCTTATGCTCTCTTTAGTATCTGAATTTATTGCAATTCAAGATCAATAGGTGATGTTATGATTAACAGACTGTAGAAAGCAACCAAATTCTTTTGTATACTGGTTTAAATTGCAAAATACTTGTTAACTATGCACGGCCTAATTTTCATTCTCTAGATGTAGGGCACTTCTGGTTTGTTATTTAAGTAAGCAAGATTCATCACAGTGTAGGAGTTATTTGGAAGATTGAATGGCAAATGTGCTCGTAAAAGTTGATGTCTCAAGAAGTCCTCCTATAGCATACTTTCTTCAGTCGTAGGCCATTGTATCATTTTTTTCCTTCTTGCTCTTCTAATCTTTTAGTTAGGGGAATGATGCAGGAGCTTGACCGAGTGTATAAAGAAAAGGTGGAATTCGAGGTAATTGTTTATTTATTCATACGAAAGTTCTTAGATTTATGCTTAAAACAAACAACATTGGTAAAATAAGAATTACTAGATGCCTAGAGTAGCTATCCTGTAGTGAGAACACATCGAAAAAACTTATATCTTAAATGTGTTTGATCAGATTATTTGCTAAGGCATACACTAGTCTCCCTTACCAAAACTTAATGTTCTTGGGTCACTGTTTTCATAATATGGTTGTCAACTTTAGTATTTGTCTTTGACCTTGGTCTCATTCGTTACTGAGTATTCATGATACATAGTAATGGATCTAATGCTAATATAAGTTAAACATGGAATCACATCATAACGCAATATTTTCTAGTTTATCCAATTTTTTTTGTAGTTTATTTTAAATATTATATTGTACTTCACTCATTTATATTTCAAGCTCCTAAACACTTGCTCTCAGTTTTTTCCACTTCATCCAATTAGTTTTAACATTCAAGCTAAACAAGATAGAATGCAGTTTCAACTTTGGAATCTGAAGATTGCAAGGAGGTACTTCAATATATGGATCAAAGCTATTTTTTTTTTAAAAAAAAGAAGTTTATTCGTCTTGTTTGTTATATGTAGAACAAGTTAAATTTTTTATTAGTTAAATCTTGTCCTCATGTTAATATCAAGGATTGAAATATTGCATCATTGTTTTTCTATGTAGATCTGAATTTACATTAATGAAGGATGAAGATAGTTGCAAAACAGAAGAGAGAGTGACGAAGATAGTTGCTCGTAGTTTTGTTAGTAGCTTTGATACTTTATTAAAAAATTTTGGGAGTTGTTAGCTACTATTTTGGTTTATAATAATCGATTCAGTACTCCCTTTTTATGAATAACTAGTAAGTTTGTTTGATACATTATTACATATATTTATGAATATTGAATAGTTTAGTTTCTTATTATATTATTTAAAAGTTCTTTGCTAGATTGCTTATTTTATTTATTGGTGTTCACTTTTTATTAGTATACAAAATATGAATATGATGGGCAAAATCATTATATAATTTTTATTATCCATGCATATTAGCTTTTCCTGACAGGAAACAAAGAATGTTAAAGTATTTTTACTCGCAATATGTGGTGTCAGCAAAAATAATTTGGCCTAACAGATTATTATGTGAAATATAAGTATTTCTACTTACGGAATGTGGTGTTAGCAAAAATAATTTATCCTGACATATTAGTATGCAAAGTAAAATATTTTTCCTTACAGTGGAATATTGTAATTTTAAATTAATTTTCTAAACTCGTAAATATGTCATAATATGTTAAGTATCTAGACACTACTACTGTTGTTATAAGATTCCAATCTATAGTAACACTTCTTTGGACAACAGTATGTAATAGTGTCAGCATAGTAATATGTGTCACTATAGTTCTTATTTGTGATAGGTAACCCTGTCTGAACAATCTTATTTTTAGTAGTGCAACATATCGAAATCACCATCTATCATTATTCACCCTTCTCCTTAAATATTACAATTTTCATCAAAACAGGTCTCTCTCTCTCTTTTTCTTTTCCTTTTATCTTCTTTTCTTTTCTTTTTTTTTTTAGATTTATATCCTTTTATGCTCTTATTAGTCACAACTTTTTTTCTTTGTAGAGCTTATAAGAACATAAATCATATTTATTCAAAGAGTTTTTTCTTTCTTTTGCACACCAACTTTAATAATTTATAATCTACTCACAAATATTTCATCCTCATTCTCACCCATAATCTCATAGACAAGACCAAAACCTCCTTACTATTATAGAATCTCATAGACAAGACAAAAAAATGAAGTAATGATCAAAGGGACTGACTCAAGGTAAAATATTTGAAGGGACAATGTTTAGGATAAATTGGCTAACAAAGATGGTCTAAAATCATTTTCTAGCCTTTTGTACACTATGCAGTCTTGAAATAGAAAATAATCAGGTTCTAGAGAAATAAAAATCATACATGCAAGTCTCACATCAATCGAATGAGGCTCAAATTCTCACACAAGGGATCAAATTTTCTTCCACATTCAACTTCAAATCTACTTAAACAACAAGCAGGTGTAAGCTTCAATTAAATCCTATCACGCAGTATTCTATATTCATCGGCAATTAACCATAATAAATTCAATTCAAACTCATCATCAATCGATTTGAAACTCACACTCCGTACAGATTGACCAAAACTCAACATTTTTCCTCACACTATATCCATATTTTTTTCTAGGCAAAAATCTAAATAACTGAAAGCAAAATAAAAGGACAGGGAGTTCCAATTTTTGTCCACATCCCCCAAACTTATTTCGAACTCTGAGAGCAGAAAAAGTTTGAAAATCAGATAAGAATAGGAACTGTACCTGGCTGTTGATCTCAGACATTAACTTTTTACCCTCCAGAGGTTTTCAAACTCTCTATATTGATTCTTTGTAGCTATTGGCACTTCATGTTGGTCGACGTGCTCTACATCAGTCGATACGGAGCCTTCCTGTCGACCTCTATCTTTAGTCGAAGTGTGGTCTATGTCGATCGACACTAGGAATGTTAATCAATACAAAGGCTCCTCAAAAAAAAATTCAAAACAAAAAAAGGAAATATAATTAAAAAAATTTAAGCAAGAATAGAAATTAAAGAATATAAAGGTTGGGTTGCCTCCCAACAAGTGCTTGGTTAACGTCGTAGCTCGACAGTACCTCAATTCTCGATCCCAAGGAGGTCAGGTCCAGCTCGACGCCCCCTTACATCAATCACGTAGACCATTTTATCTTGAATGATAGCTGTGAGCTGAGGATGAGATGGTGTAATTGGCGATTTTTCCATCTCATTCCCTCGCTCCCATTGAATGGCAACACAATCTTCTTTCTCCTCCTCGGTCTCCTCCACTTCATATTCAGAATCTTCAATAGAAGTGATTCGGTTGCATTCGGACCACTGGAAGTTTTTGTCGGTCACGAATGTGATCTTCTCATCATTTGCATGCAGAGTGATCTCAGCAGTCCGACAGTTGATTACCGCTTCACTTGTATCCAAAAACTCTCTTCCCAGAATTAGCTGCATGTTGACATCTTCTTTCATATCAAACATTAAAAAATATGTAGGAAAAATTAGATGACCCACGCGAATGAGAACATCCTCTAGTATACCTTTGGGGCAAGGCAAAGATCGGTCTGCCATTTGCAGAGTAATTGTAGTTGGCCTCATCTCTCCAATGTTAAGGCATTTGAAGATGGAGTAGGGCATCAAATTGATATTGACACAAGTGTCGCACAACACCCTTTGGAACTCTATCCCCCCGATCGTGAATGGGATTGAGAAGCAACCTGGATCACTTCTTTTGATAGGCACTTATTTTTGGATTAGGAGACTGCACTATTCATGAAGCTCGACTATTGAGTTTTCCACAAACTGCATTTTTCTGCTCATCAAATTTTGGAGGTACTTCACTATCCCGGGATCTCCCTCAAGGCTTTGATCAGAGATGCTTACTTTTTTCAGATTCTTCATGAACCTTGAAAACTTTGAATCTTCCTTTTTGCTTGGCAAACTACTGAGGAAAGGGCATCGAAGGAACAAAAGTTGCTTTTTCCTTTAAATTCTCACCCCAATTGAGCTTTTATTTTGACCGAGATGCTGTCGTGTCGATCGATGTTATCTTCTTGGCATGTCGATCGATGCTCAGTCTCGATCAATGCCTCCTCTGTTGATTGCTCCTCGTCGCTCGATATGTTCTTTATGGAGACCTGTTTGTGTCGACCGACATGTGGTGTGTCGATCGAAACAAAGGTCTTTCCTGCAGATTTTCCTCTTCTTCTCCCCCAAACTTTTTTCAGGGCTTCTCCGAACCTTTATAGCTACTTCCACACCTCAACATGATCGTCTTGCACTCTTTTTGGTTATTGGGGTTCACTTCGGTGATGATGGGCAGCTTCCCTTGTTTATGTTGCGTACCATGTGAGGTAGCAATCTGACTCACTTGAGTCTCGATTATCAGCATGTGCTTCCCAGGTCGGTCCACCTTAGTATTTACCTTAGCTACTTCTTGCTCGATCTTTCCAACTCGGTAGTCTGAATCTTTGATGAATTTAGAGAGAACCTCATCGAGACTCTCTTTTTTCTTCTCCACGATCACGCCATTCTTAACATCAAAATCTAGCGGATGGCGTTTCGCGCCTTCCGGCTGAGCATAAGAGAATTTGGGATGAGCTCTTGGTGGGTATGCTGGTATCCCCCTTGTCGGCACTGATTTTGGTAGCCTCCTCGGTTCATGTGATTTACATTTGATACGGGATCAACCTGTGCAACATCAACCACAGAAGCATTAGATGTCAGTTTTTCCATCTCCCCCTGAAGATCCACTATCTCCTTCTTTAGGGTATCATCAATTTCTTTCTTCTCCACCGCCTTGACTTGAGGTGTCCTCGGGTTTGCCCAATTTGCAAAATGTAAAGCACCACAACTAATTTGCAACTGGACATAAATAAGCACAAAGGACCTTGATTTCTAGGCATCTTATTCAAATACAACATCTAAAGTTTAGTAGAAAGGATCAAAAGATAACTCCAAATGAGAGTTATCACCCCCCCAAACTTAAGATGTTGCTTGTCCTCAAGCAACAAGAACAAACCAAACTAAATAAGACTCGCGAGTAATAAGCTAGAATAGCTTATCTCCTTCTTATGAAGCCCTCAGCACAAAAGTAAAAAGAAAAACATGAGTGGTGATTCTCTTGATTGCTCAATTTCAGTCCTCATTCTTCACAAAGTTTAACAATGTACAATCGTCAAATCTTTCAATCCAATTTTTTTTTCAAAAGAAAACAAATCAAACATCAAGATAGCTTGAACTAAACTGAGCTTAACCTTAACTACTTGAACAAGACTCAATGCTCATCAATGCCATGCTTCTTTTCCTACCCATTCGTCTTTTCTTGTTCTCCACTATTAGGCTTTGCATCCTTCCTAGATCAAAAGGACTTTAAGGCTTCTAATGTTAGGCCAAGGTTCCAGGTGAGAAAATTTGGACAAAAGTGACTAAAGTTTAGAGGTGTTGCCCTTGTAGTTCTATTGTTGGACTTATTTCCTCTTTGCATACTCTTTTTTTTTTTTTTTTCTACTCGAGATGAGCTTGAATTTTCTTTTATATACACACCTTATTCTGGGCACTTATATTCATTAGTGCCTAACATTGCTCTCTTTTTTTTATATACTTTTCTCTTCTTCTTCTTTTTTTTTTTTTCTTAGAGAGTAACTAACACTTCTAGAAGAAGTGGTTGGGGGG
>JAPKLW010000296.1:95106-196731 GCA_026898455.1 Plectranthus barbatus | reverse complement strand
TACCCCCCCCCCCCCCCAAACTTTGAATAAAACATTGTCCTCAATGTTTAACTAGAACTAAGGCAGGGCAACACTCTAAACTAGGACGTGTTTGGATACTGGCTAAACATAAAGCAGGTTCGATCAAAGAAAAGGCTCATGCTCAAGTTCTAGGTGCAAAGGGATATTCATTTCATAGCCAAGAAATCTTCTGAAGGCACAAAAGAACAAGTAATTGCCTTAATCATTTCTAAGTAGTGTGCTCACACCTAATTCATGTTGACCAAGATTGAACTAAGGGTAGATGGCATTTCACAATCTAGAGTTCAAGTTGTAGTACCAGCTAAGCTCAAGCTCATGTCTAGCATATCAGGTTTATTCAAAACAGTGTGAAATCACAACTTTGAATTTCAAGACATGACACCATGTAAAAAGCTAAACAATCAAAAGAAAACGAGGATTGACTTTAAGCAATCTCGATCACAACCACTCATGAAAACGGGCGAATGAACAAAATGAAACATCATCGGGCAAAAAGGAGAATAGACTACTAGACTTAAAACTTATTATTATAAAAACCCAAAAGAACAGTCATGCTTTAACATAGAATAAACATGAAAGTTCGGACACCTATTTGAAAAAAAACTAACATCCATACTTAAAACATAAACAACAAAAGTAAACATAATCTTAAATTGTTTTTGCAAAATAGAGGTAGAGTTTAGAGGGGACCCTATTCTTCATGCGGAACCACCAACAGCTCTCATCTTCCTTCCAAGACTCCTCCTTCGCCTCAGTCGGCTGGTGTGCACTTTGATCTTCAGCACCACCTTCTTCATCATCTTAAGTCCTTTCAGCAGCTTCACTTGCTTCGCTTTGATTGCAGACAGCTCTTTCTGCAATGCTTTCAACACATCACCCTCTGCAGCAGGTGTTTCTCCCTGGGCACGAGCTTGAGCTTGAGCATGCCTCTTTGTCAGATAGGGGATGTTGAAGTAGCTTTTGGCAATGCTCCTTGGCTCGTCGCAGTGAAAAGGGACTCCTGCACGCTTACACAACTCAGAAATCAGCGAAGGGCAGAACAGTGGTCCGGCTCTCTTTGTAGCTTGGCCAATAATAGACTCGATGATGAAAGGTGCTATGTCAATTGGCTCTCCTTTCACAATGGCTGCCACCATAAGGATTCTGTCCTGTCCCACCAAAGTGTTGTGGGTTGTTTAGCTAATTCGGTTCCTCAGAAAATGAATCCAGGTGTTAGCCTCAGTTGTGAGGAAGCTGGCCAGTGCGGACAGATTGTCCTTAGTCTCATCCACCCACCGAGCACCTGGCACGGTCACAACACTTAATGCTTCATCCAACTGTTCCCTTGTTGCAGAATTGATCAGATCCATGAATGTGTCTGGCTGCGGCGGATGTGTCCCGTAGACTTCATGGACTGTCATCGGATTTAACACCACCTCCTTCTTTCTGACAATAGCTCGGAGTTCGTAATCCATCCCTGTGGATTGCTCACAATTTGCATAAAATTCTCTTACCAGAGCGATCACTGGTGCTGGCTGCATCACCACGAAAGGTTCCCAACCTTGTTGCTCGACATTGCGAAGAATGGGTTCAGGTAGCTTGGAGAGATCTTTGAACCCTCTTTCCAGATTCAACTTCCTACTCGCAAGCTCCAGCAACCGAGCTTTGTGTGGTTTCAAAGAGAACTTTGGAATTTGATCAATCTCTTCTGCTGTCAAATCCACCACTTTGGCTTTACCCTTGTTAACCTCTTTCCTTTGCTCCTTGGTAGCGACTTGTTTCACACGCCTTCCTGTTTTCTTGGCTCGTAGAATTCCCTGATCATCCTCAAATGTGTCCACCCTCTTCCGCTTTGTAGAAGTTGGAGTTTTCTTTTCTTGGGCATCAGACTGTCCACCAGATGCGGATGCTTGCTTCTCAGATGCAGCAGCATTCGTCTCTGTATCCTCTTCTCCAGCTACTGGGCCCTCAGACCCTTCTTTTTCTTCAATAGGTAACTTGTTCTGGTTTTCTGAACTCTTCTGGACTGGCTTGCATTTGTTCCTTTGGTGTTGGTTTCCTCCTCCGACTTCTCAAGATTCTGTGCTGCCTCAGGCTCCTCAGACTGGCCTTCAGCATTCTCTTTTTCTTCTCCGGATTCTGCATCATCAGACTGTGCATCCTCCTCCTCAGTAGAATCTTCCTCTGCAGGCTCTTTCTCTGACTTCTCAGGACTCTGCTCTGCCTCAGGCTCCTCAGATTGGCCTTCAGCATTCTCTTCTCCTTCTTTGGATTCTGCATCATCAGACTGTGCATCCTCCTTGGTAGGTTCCTTGGTAGTTTTCAACTCAGACTTTGAAGTGGCTGCATTAACCAAGTCCATCAGATCTCCCTTCTTTGATTTTGTTGCGGTCTTAGGCTTTTTGGGTGGTTCGTCAGGGATCTCCACTGGATTCTCTGCACTGGTGGGAGGCAATTTCGCATTCTTCTGGGCCATAATCGCAACCGCTGCTCTACTTGACCTCCTCAACTGTTGTGTAGGTTCTGGTATCTTTGTCTTTTTCGCAGCCTTGGGTTTCGAGGCAACTGAACTGCTCTTCTCAGGAGTTATTTCAGGGGTCTCTGCTTCCATCCCCGGTCGCTTCTTTCCAGATTGTTTCACCCTCATATTCACGTCTGCAAGGAAAGAAAAACTCAGAACCTCCCTCAACAAATTCAGAAAAACCCGTAATTTGAACAGGAAACCCAAAAGCAAAATTTCGCATTCAGTTGTTAGGCATTTACAAAATACTGAAGTTGGAAAACTTTCCTACCCCCCCCCCCCAAACTTTGAGTTTTACTCAAAGTTTTAGAAGACGAGATCAACATTGGTTCAAAATTGAAATTTCATCTCAAGCCCTACGAACCTTGTCAGAAAATCCTGTCAGAACTACTGCATACCACTAGCACTGATCACAAAAACTCAAGCAAATGGTTTGTTTTCAAGTTTTATTCTAACCCCAGAGTTCAATAATCATGCTAACATGGCTTCGAGAAAGAAAAATAGAATCATCTCAACTTCAGAACTCAAAACATACCAGTCATCGCAAAATCAACACCAAACAGACACAGAGCGAGTTCGAGTTTAAAGGAAAAATGTGTAACACCCCAGGAGTAGAGCAGAAATAATGTGCAAAACTTCGTACGTGATACTCGACAAGAACTCCTTTAAGTATTACAAGCCTTGCTGACTCTTTCGCCCAAATTGCCAAAGTTGGAATGAGTTTTAAAAGTTTTCAGGAATGAATATCAACTAAAAACTACACTATTTAAAGAAAATCTGTCGCGAGAAACAAGGCAACCCTTCAACTTACCTTGATTAGACGTAACTTTTCTTTTAAAACAAAGGAAAATTAATTCCAAAACCGTCATTCCTAGGGGTAACCATATTCTCTCTCTTCTCAATGGCTAGGTGGCTCATCCCCATCCACTAATTCCACACTATTTCCTTTTCTCTCTTTTTGTTGTTTTTTTTTAAGTTAAACTTACTCTGAATAACTACTAATTAAAAGACTTAAAAATATCTACAAACTATGATGAACTGCACTCAACACTTATGTTACTCACAGGCTGTAGCATTCACTATCCTAAAGCAAATAAATTTAACTAGGCAAGAAAATAAATTCAGAAAAATAAAAGAAATGCTAAATCCCAAGCTATCATTTCATGATTCATCTATTCCTCATGATAGCTTAGGTTACCTCAGTCTTAAGGCTCTCCTGGACCAGTGGAAGTGTTTGAATTCTCCCAGCCCTTGTTGTGGTACTGCTTCACTCTCTGTCCATTAACCTTGAAGGTGCTCCCTGTGCTTTCATCTCTCAAATCAACAGCCCCATGAGGATAGATTTTCACCAAGGTAAACGGTCCTGACCACCTTGACTTTAGTTTTCCAGGGAACAGCCTCAATCTAGCATTAAAGAGCAACGCTTGCTGTCCTTCCTCCAGATTTCTGTTTACAATCTTGTTGTCATGCCATCTCTTCACCTTCTCTTTATATATCTTTGCATTTTCATAGCTCTGCATCCGTAGTTCCTCTATTTCATTCAACTGCAGCATCCTCTTCTCTCCACTGGATGTTGGATCTAAATTCAGTTTCCTTGTGGCCCAGAATGCCTTATGTTCCATTTCCAGAGGCAAATGGCAAGCCTTTCCATACACAATTCGGTAAGGAGACATTCCCAGAGGTGTCTTGTAGGCTGTACGATAAGCCCATAACGAATCATCAAGATGTTTTGACCAATCCTTCCTTGTGGTGTTTACCACTTTTTCCAGGATACTCTTCACCTCTCTGTTAGATAACTCTGCCAACCCATTAGTCTGTGGGTGGTAAGCAGTTGAGACTTTGTGATTAATGTTGTACTTGGCAAGAAGAGCAGCTAAACTCTTGTTAATAAAATGAGTCCCTTCATCACTAATGATTGCCCTTGGAGTCCCAAACCTTGTGAAGATGTTCCTGTGCAGAAATTTAATCACAGTGGCAGCATCATTGTGAGCACAAGCACAGGCTTCCACCCAACGAGATACATAATCAACTGCTAGCAAGATATATTCATTCCCAAAAGAGGATGGGAAAGGCCCCATAAAATCCATGCCCCACACATCAAAAAGTTCAACTTCAACAATGTTGTTCAGAGGCATAGCATTCTTAGCTGGCAAATTTCCTACCCTTTGACATCTATCACAATTCTTCACAAACTCAAAGGCATCTTTGAAAATTCCTGGCCAATAAAACCCCGATTGCAGCACCTTAGCAGCTGTCCTCTGTCCTCCAAAATGCCCCCCGTATGCTGAAGCATGACACTCATTCAGAATATTTGGAATTTTATAGTCTGGCACACATCTTCTGAAAATTTGATCAGGGCCTAATCTGTACAAGGTTGGGTCATCCTAGTAATAATATTTAGAATCATGCAGGAATCTCTTCAGCTGCTGCCCATGCAATCCATATGGTTTTCTACCTGTAGCAAGGTAGTTTGCAATGTCTGCAAACCATGGTGCATCTTCTTCCTTGCATGCTAAGAGTTGCTCATCTGGGAATGCATCATTTATTTGTGCTGTGTTATCCACCCCAAATGGATTTTCCAACCTCGAAAGGTGATCAGCAACTTGGTTTTCTATCCCTTTCCTGTCTTTGATTTCTAAATCAAATTCTTGTAATAAGAGGATCCATCTGATAAGCCTTGGTTTGGCATCTTTCTTTGCCATCAAGTACTTTATTGCTGAATGATCAGTAAATACAGTAACTTTTGCTCCTACCAAGTAAGACCTGAACTTGTCAAAAGCAAATACAACAGCCAGCAATTCCTTTTCTGTAGTGGTATAGTTCTTCTGTGCTCCATCCATTGTTTTGCTGGCATAGTATATAGATCGGAAGGTCTTGTCTTTTCTCTGCCCCAACACTGCCCCAACTGCATAACTACTTGCATCACACATTAGTTCAAAGGGTTCATCCCAATTAGGTGGCTGCATTACTGGGGCTGTAACAAGTGCTGCTTTCAGCTTCTCAAAAGCTTTTACACAGTCATTTCCAAACTCAAACTTCCTGTCCTGTTCCAGCATCTCAGACATTGGCTTGGCTATCTTAGAGAAATCCTTAATGAACCTCCAATAAAAGCCTGCATGGCCTAGAAAACTCCTGACTGCCTTCACTGTCCCTGGGGTTGGCATTTTGTCTATCACTTCAATTTTTGCAGGATCAACATTAATGCCATTATTAGAAATCTTGTGCCCCAGTACTACTCCTTGCTGCACCATAAAACAGCATTTCTCCCAGTTCAAAACCAGTTGTGACTTCTCACATAATTGCAACACCCTTTCAAGATTTCCCAAGCATGTATTGAATCCTTCCCAAAGACTGAGAAGTCATCCATAAACACTTCTAGCCCATTCTCAATCATATCAGAAAATATAGAGATCATGCAACGCTGGAAAGTTGCTGGTGCATTACAAAGACCAAACGGCATTCTTCTGAATGCAAATGTTCCATAAGGACAGGTGAATGTGGTTAAGTTCTGATGTTCAGGGGCAATTGCAATCTGATGATACCCTAAATACCCATCCAAGAAGCAATAGTAGTCTTGCCCAGCCAATCTGTCCAACATCTGATCCACAAAAGGTAATGGAAAGTGGTCTTTTCTGGTGGCATCATTTAACTTCCTGTAATCTATACATATCCTCCATCCAGATACTGTTCTTGTGGTTATCATCTCGTTTTTCTCATTTTGAACCACAGTTACCCCTCCTTTCTTGGGTACACATTGCACAGGGCTAACCCAAGAACTGTCTGATATAGGGAAAATAATCCCTGCATCCAACCATTTGATAATTTCTTTCTTCACAACCTCCTTCATGATAGGATTGAGCTTTCTCTGTGGCTGTACTGAATTCTTGATTCCATCCTCTAACAGTATCTTATGCATGCAAATTGTGGGGCTAATTCCCTTGATATCTGAGATAGTCCGTCCAATTGCTTGCTTGTGCTTCTTCAGCATGTGCATCAGTTTCTGTTCATCCTCATCTTTCAGATTTGAAGCAATAATCACAGGTAAAGTATCTGCTTCTCCTAGATAAACATACTTCAGGTGATCAGGCAGAGGTTTTAGTGTGAGTTCAGGGGGTTCTTCCAAAGAGGACTTAGGTTCTCTCTGCTCCCTATTCATAAGATCTAGTGATTCGAAGGTTGTTTTGTACCCCCCAAACTTCATACCATGCTCAACCCATGCTACAACATCTTCCTCTGTGTTGTCTTCCTGTTCACATTCATTCTGCTGTAACCCTTCAACATGTTCTGCTATCACTGATTCCAAAATTCCAATGGTGAAACAATCTTCTGATTCATCTGGTAGCCTTATAGTGTTAAAAAGATTAAAAGTAGCCCTCTCTTCATGGACTCTCATAATCAGTTCTCCTTTCTCCACATCAATCAATGTTCTCCCTGTGGCCAAGAAGGGCCTCCCCAGAATAATAGGCACTTCTCTATCAGCTTCATAATCCAAGATGATAAAGTCAACTGGAAAGATAAATTTATCAACCTTGACCAACACATCCTCAATTTTGCCCTCTGGATGAACAGTTGATCTGTCTGCAAGTTGTAATGTGATGGTAGTTGGTCTTGCTCCTCCAATTCCTAACTTCTTGAATATGGAAAGTGGTATTAAGTTCACACTAGCCCCCAGATCACACAGTGCTCTTCCAACATCTCTCCCTCCAATTGAACAAGGGATCGTGAAACTCCCTGGATCCTTTAGCTTTGTTGGGATCTGCCTTCTCAGAGGCCCGCTAACCTCTTCAAACAGAGACACAGTCTCAAATTCCTTTAACCTTTTCTTTTTGGTTAAAATGTCCTTTAGAAATTTTACATAGGTCGGCATCTGCTCCAGGGCTTCCACCAAAGGGACATTAATGTGGATCTGTTTAAGCATATCCAAGAACTTCTTAAACTGCTCCTCTTCCTTCTGTTTCTTGAATCTGATAGGGTAAGGAGGCTGGGGTAGATTGCGATCATCTTCCACTGATTTCCTTTTACTGTTCAAGGCATTTCCTTCAGGAGGATCAACAGATTTTTCTTGATTCACCAGCTCTTCATTGGTCCCTGGATAGACTTCTTTGACAGGTGCTTTCCCTTCCCTGTGAATACTGGTTCCACTCTTTTCCTCCTTTTCAGATGTCTTATTATTTTGCTGCTGAATTCCTTCAGGTGTTTCTTCAATCTGCCTACCACTCCTCAAGGTCACCACCTTGCACTGCTCATTTCCCCCTCTAGGGTTCTCTGTATTGCTAGGTAAACTCCCCTGTAGTCGATTCCTGATATCATTGGCCAACTGCCCTATTTGCACCTCCAAATTTCTTAAAGATGAAGCTTGGCTTTGTATTAAGGCATCTTGACTTTTCAGCCTCACCTCATTCTTGGCCATAAACTCCTTCATCATTTCTTCCATGGATTTCTCTTGCTTCGGAGGTGGAGCCTCTAAGCTCTGCTGTGGAGGTTGTTGTTGGTTGTGCTGTGGCTGGTTATACTGGTGGGGTTAATTGTAGCCACCTTTATTATAATTGTTATGTTGATCCCGTGCTCCAGCATTTTGATTCCCCTGTCCAGACCAGGATAAATTAGGATGATTCCTCCACCCTGGATTATAAGTGTTTGAATACGGGTTGTTGTTTCCCTGATACTGTTGCTGTCTATTTCCTATGTAGCTCACTGATGTTGGATTTGAAGGGCACTCCTCAAATTGATGCCCCTCCCCACAATAAATACAACTCAGAACCATTGCAGTTTCATTAGGTAAATGGGAAGCCATGGTTTGACCGGTGTTTTTCTCTATATTCTTCATAGTTGCTCCCAACGCTTCCATCTGTGCAGTAAGAACTTGAATAGGATCCACTTCCAGGACCCCTGCTACTATTGAAGTAGTTACAGCTGCTGCTCTAGAAGTAGACCAGAGGTAATTGTTTGCAGCTATTTTGTCCAAAATCTCACAAGCCTCATTATAAGTTTTATCCAGTTGGGCTCCTCCTGCAGTGGCATCAATCATCATCCTGGAGTTCCCAAGCAACCCGTTGTAGAACATCTCTATCTGCATTCCATAAGGGATTCCATGATTGGGACACCTTCTCAGCAATTCTTTGTATCTCTCCCATGCTTCATTGATTGACTCATCACACTCCTGTTTGAATGACATAATAGCATTTCTGCACCTTGCATTCCTCGTGGGAGGGAAGTATTTCATCAGAAAAGTTTCTGCTAGCTCATTCCAAGTTGTAACAGATCCAGGTGTCAGGTTTGTGAGCCATGTTTTAGCACTGTCCCTCAAGGAGAAAGGGAATAGTCGCATCCTCAATGCCTCAGCAGTTACTCCCTGCAGTTTGAAGTTGTCACAGATTTCCAAAAATGATTTCAAATGCAAATGAGGATCTTCTGTGGCTTGTCCACTAAATTGCCCTAAACTCTGCAACATCTGGAACATCACTGGCTTCAACTCAAAATATTGTGCTTGTACTTCAGGTCTCACCACCCCAGGATCGAAATCAGCAAATCTTGGTGCCATGAGAGTTCTGATAATCCTATCCTTATCATCAATTTCCCTCTCTGGGTGTTGTTCAGCCATCTTCTTAGATTTCTGCTTAATTTTGTTTCTTCTAAAAGTTCTTTCAATTTCTGGGTCAAATGGAAATAATTCTTTTATAATCCTTTCACTCATGCACTAGTGTCCACCCTGCATTATGAAAATGGTTAGTTTCCACAACCAGGCAGACCAGTAACTATGGTACTCAAACAATTCAAAAGCATTCAGATTTAAATTCAACCACTCCCCGGCAACGGCGCCAAAAACTTGTTGTGTGCTATAGTGTGACTACAGGACTAATGTGCAAGTATACACAATCCACAAGTAATATAGTCTTATGAGACCAGATATCGAACCCAAGGGAGTGGGTTTCTAAATCGTGCACTATGAATTGTTTGCAATAAAAGAGAGTAGTTTCTGTCTAAGTCCTAATAAAGCATAAAATGTGCAATGATTATAATTCCAAGAAGGGCTAAAAGCAATAATACTTCCTCGCTCCACAAAATAAACATAAACAATTAATCTGTTATCACAAATGTTGAGAAATGCACACTCAGGTTATGGGATACAAAGCACCTCAGTTATCCTATATGCTAGAGCCTACGTCTCGCAATACTCTGAACCTTGGAACTTTTTCTAAAGCTGCCTAGTAAACTGTCGCCCAACTAGATCTACACCTTCTCACTTAGAAAGCATATGTCTATGTCTATCATAGTGATCAGATGATGACAACATAAATTGAAGCTCAGTCAAGTTGCACTGTTCCATATGTCTATGAAATCAATACAATCATCTAAGATCTCCTCGGCTTATTTCTCCTTTCGGTGTCCATAAGTGATGGGTTTCTTTCCACTGTCGTGCTCAAGAAACGATTTAAAACAAGATCAAAGATAAGTTCAGATATCCGAAACTCAGTTCTAACACGTATTCAAACAAAAGGTACTTTGTTCCATAACCCAAGTGCAAAAGAAATTAGTTCATGCTCGGTATTGAAAAGATGAAAGCTACAAGATCATTCGTCATCTAAGCTCAACAAAAAGAAAACTAAAATTCAAACTATGCGATGATCTCCTGATGCTTCAATGCCTTCCTCTCCAAGCTGGGTTTCTATCTTCCACCCTGTCTCTCGTTCTATTTGTGTGTGTCTATTCGTCCTCGTGCTCCTTTCAATCTGATTATCTCTCCTCCTTTCTTGCACGGCCGTCGATTTTCTTGCCCCTCTTGGGATGTGTCCACGTGTTGAGAAGTCACTATTTTACCCAGACAAAAGATCAGCTTCCTTTTCCGCCACCAATTCTTCCAGCAGACAGGATCAACAAAAGTTTCATCTTTGTCTCAAAGTGGTCCTGGAGAGAGAAAGTCTTCAGTCCCCTTGGCCATGCGCTTCTGATGCTAAAGCATAACTCCAGACAATATGCGGCAGATGAGCTCCAGCATTCCGAACCTGGTCAAAACTTGTCCAAAACTTACAAAAACTTATTAATAGTTGCACAACTAATTTGCAACTGGACATAAATAAGCACAAAGGATCTTGATTTCTAGGCATCTTATTCAAATAAAACATCTAAAGTTTAGTAGAAAGGATCAAAAGATAACTCCAAATGAGAGTTATCAACTTGCTCATCACTGTACTTCTAGTTGCATTGTCCATCGATTCTGGGGTTCTTTTATTCAACCCCCCATAGAATATGTGTGTCTGCTCCTCGGTATCAACTCCATGTTCAGGAAAACTCCTCAATAGCTCGTTGAATCTGCTCCAGGCCTCGAACAAGGACTCATCAATTTTTTGATAGAACTGCAAATTTTCATCTTCTTTTGAATGATCACAGATGGTGGGAAGTATGTAGAAAGGAATTCTACTCAGAGATCATCCCAAGTCATGATGCGACCGCAATCCAAGGATGTAAACTAAGTCCGTGCTTGGTCCTTAAGTGAGAGGGGGAACAAATGCAGCCTGATTACATCTTGGCTGACTCCATTCTTCTTGACAGTGTCACGCACCTCCACAAACATCCTGAGGTGTGTATATGGATCCTCCACAACTTGACCACCAAATTTGTTTTGCTGAACCATCTGAATACAACCTTTTTTGAGTTCAAAGTTATTGGCATTGATTCCAATAACAAATCCCCCAATATCGGGTTGTGGTCTGTACCTCCTTGCCATGGCATTGGGATCCTTATCATCTGAGTCCTCTCTTCGCAGCCTTTCTCTCTCCAAATCTCTTTCCCTTTTTGCAGCATCAGCCTTTTCGGCATCCCTTTCTGCCATCAATTGTTTGATCAGTTCCCTCATCTAATTCACCTCTTGGAACAGTAGAAGAGCACTACTTGTTTTGATTTGAGTGTCAAGATCCTCCAAAGGTGGCATCACAGGATCATCAACAAGGTTTTGATTGTTCGGGGGCTCCATCTCAGTGATTGTGTTTTTCTTTTTCATGTTCTTCCTTCTTCTGATTGTTGGCTCGATTTCTAGATCAAAAACCACAAGCGGTTTGCCTTGGGCCCTTGTGTTCATCAAAAACTTGAGAAAAAGATAGAATTTGAAAACAATATGTCAGCATTCATCGACGCGAGAGAGTTCTTTGTGTCGGTCGACATGCAGGATGTTGATCGATACAGACGCTCGCCACAAACAACAACTCACGCACACAAACATGAAAAATAACTAAAATCAAATAAAATTACTCAAGCCAATAAATTTAAAAACAAACTAGTAATAAAATAAATTCTAACACTCCCCGGAAACGACGCCAATTTGATCACTGTAAAAATTACATAATAATTATAATATAATGGGTAAATAAATTTATAACTCGGATTGTCGAACCCTCTGGGAATGTATGAAAAATACATTCTATGTACTAGCTATAGTTTTCAAATCTTGTTTGTTTGAGTACATGAAAATAAGATTTTGGGTTTTATAAATTTAAAGATAACAAAACAAGAAATTAAAGGGTTTTTAAAACAATAAATAAAGATACAGATTCCAGGGTTGAAAATCAATCTATCAACATGAAAAATTCATCAACTGGGTAATGGGGGTAAAGATCATATTTGAATGGATTCAACTCTTTGTTTGGCAATGTAAATCCTAGATTACTAATGTGTGACTATCTCCTCTTGGTCTCAATAACACAACAATAATCAATCCCAATAATTATCTAGTTTAATCCTATAATTAACTCTTCCTTTTGAGACAATTATTAATTGCATTTAATTTCCTCTTCTGATTGTCAATTTCCACCTTTAAGTTCTTCGATTGATAACTACAAATCTAGATTCAATTTCATCTCTCGATCCTTCATTAAATCTTGATTCAGTTGAATTAAAATTAGGAAATGAAACAATGTTATTGAGTTGAATCATTTAAACATGCATCAAGATGATCATCAAAGCCCTAGAACCTGCTAGGGTTTCTACCCACAAATCACGGTTCAAAATAAAGCAAACAAATTATTAAAAACATCCAAATATGGAGAAGCATTCCTTCTCGGCATCCGTGTTGATCGACAGAGTACGTGTCAGTCAACATGGTCTTCATGTCAGTCCATTACTTCGAACTTACTTTCGATCATTGCCAAACATTCCTGACGATCGACATAGGGTGTGTCGATCGACATGAATCTCACATCGAGCCCTTCTCTCTTCCCTGCCTCGGTCGACATCGACCACCCATGTTGATTGACATGCACCATGTCGGTCGACATGGATGGTTTTGCTCAGGTTTTCAGCTTATCTTCCATGTCGGTCGACATCCCTTGTATCAACCGAAATAGCAGATTCTTCATTCCAGCTCTTTTCACCACTTAGCCACTTTATGGTCAAAAACTACCATGACAAGTATAACATCCTCTATAACACACTCATGCACAAAAATAACTAATAAGTAAACATAATTTAACTAAGACAAAGGAGAAAAATATGGATAAGTGAGTGTATTTATGAGCTTATGAGTGTACATCCATTACGGAGCCTATGTCGCGGAACTTTTGGAATTTCTCGTCAACCATCCTATTCTTTTCAACAAAATATTTTCATCTTCTTCGTTGTACTTGGTAGCAGTAAGGATCCCACTTGTAGCTTATTCATCATAATAGCAGGGTCAATCCAAGTTAGGGCTGACAATTTTTTACACGACACGATAATACAACACAAACATGTGCGATAATAACGAGCATGAACATGACATGAACCTTTTCAGCTCAAACACAAACATGACATGAACCCATTAAGATTAAACAAGATATTGACATGACACAAAAATGATCTGACACGATAAAAATCTACCTTACTAAATTATCATTTTTACACATAGGAAAAAAATTTTTTGATAAAAGTTAATAACTCGACATGAACATGCATGACAATAATGAGCACCAACATGACACTAACCTGTTAAGCTCAAACACGAACATGACATAAAAATGTTGAGCTCAAACACGATAATGATCCAACATGATAAGACACGACACGATAACAACCCAAAACGCACAAATTTCAAGCTCTAGTCATGTCTTTGTGCTGCCATGCGATGACTTGTGTCTTGGCTTTGAGAAACTCAATTATCACGGTGCATATTTCTAGTTCAAGCTCAGCTTTGATGAAGGTCTTGCAAATTAGATCATTGGGGTCGATCTCAACCTCTTCTAGTTCTTCCTACTCGGGTCGGGTCATTAGGTTCCTTTCATTGACCCTATACTCTTCGGTGTATACCACCTTGAAGCTGGTGCAATAGCAAAATTTTAGCAGTTGATGATATGTTAAGGGAATGACCCACATCTCATTGATCCTTCCTAATATTTTGTTGTGCATTAATATAGTGTCGACTATTAGAAAATTAATATTGACGGTCACTCCTCCACAGTATGTTGGTAATGTTACATCACCCAACATCTTCTAGTGTTTCCCATTGAACCCATTTGGTGTCTTGGTTATAGGGACTACGTTGCTCATTAGGACATACATTTCTCGTAGTGCCCCGAGAAATAAGATGTTGGCGGAACTCTCGTTATCCATCAACAATCCTTGATTTGGAAATTGGATATGATCAAAGAGATAACCAACATGTTATTATGAGGATGTTCCAACATGGGGACATCATCTTCCTATTAATTTGGGCCCACATTTTGCTTAATACGGTATCCATATAATCGAAGGATAGGTGGTGAACTTTGTCTATAGGTAAGAGTCGACATTAAGGTGATTCCTGAAGGCATATATTATGATCCCCAGAGGGCAGTGACGGACCGCTACCATCTCTCTATTGAATCTTCCGACGTAGGACCTCAAGGATTTGCCCATTTTTTATCAAATATTGTTTAGGTTGTCAAGGTTCTTGCTGACCCAATGACTATTTTGTTGGAATTTTATACATAAAAGAATTATGATTATAATATTGGGAAACACTATGTTTGATATAATGGTAATTATTAATGACTTGCAATAAATAACTCCTGTGTGAATTAACAATCATATGATGCGAACAAACACATCATGTTATCACGTCGATAGGGAGATCATACGGCGTGTAAGAGATCACAGAAGATCGTATAGATCGTTCAACCTAGCGAGATATAAATAGTTATCACAATTGTGACAGTTTTTGTTTTTTCCGTCGGTTTAGGCTACGACACACAAGTCCATAAGTGGTTTATCTTGACTGCTTTGTGTGACCGGTACATCTCAATGTATTGATAGGATCAACAGTGAGATGAACCATTCTACTTGATGTTGGGAATTATTTTGTAATTCTCCCCTTAGGATCAAATTTGTAATAGGTTTTGTTGAATCAAAGTCTTAGCATTTGGTCGATCATTGCTGAATTCTAGCATAGCCTAGCAACTCTTGTAATGTCCTGTATATGGTGAATATTGAGTTGTAATAGAATAGGTTGCTAGAAGCACTTCCAGCAATCACTAGAGAAAGTTAAAGAGAATGATTGCTAAGGCGTTAGCAATCATATGCTAGAAGAAGAGACTGCTAAAAGGTATCTACTCAGTAGTCGGAAGAAGATTAGCAGAATGCTGAGGGAGTCAGCATTTGCTAGCATATAGCAGATTGCTAAAAGAGATAGCAATTAGAAATCAAAGGAATCAAGTGCTAAACTTTGCTGAGGCGTCAGCAGTCAGATACTAGCAAAAGCAGATTGCTAGAAAAGGCTTAGCAATCAAAAGGCCTAGCAGATGGCTCTAAGATTGCTTAGCAAGGCGAAATAGCTATCAATGAATGCTATGCTCCCGTTCTGACAGAAGTACACACAAAGGACAAAGCTTTCCTGAAGTAGTTCCGAAAGTACTGTACGACGCCGAAAGCGCCTGGAAAAGTCAAACCACTCTTGGACGAAGGAACCATTGTGTCTAACGGGTATGGAGATTCAAAGTTTGAATCTCAAGGTATAAAAGACAAGTCCAAAAGTGAGAGTCGACTACTGCTTCTATCACTACCGACATTCGCAAACATCCTAAGTGAGAGATTCCTTTGACAAAGCGAACAAGTGAAATGTAGTCAGTTGAGAGCACGAGATAAAGAGTATTCAAAGCTCTTAACAACCAGGAGTGTCCTCCATTGAATATCTGACACTGCTTTTTAGATATTCCTTGACTTCGGTTGAGAATCTTCAATCATTGGGATACCTTCCATCCTAGGAAGCATCCAACAGTCAGTTCCGAAAGGGATTGACTCTGACGGGCATTAGCCGCAAACCAGACAAGTTTAGAAGCAAATTCCCGACAGCGTAGGACAAGTTTCACGAAGGTTCAGCCCTTGACTTGGCCGTAGCTGTGGTCTGAGAAGAACGAAGTGACGGAGGATAGCTTTGCTGTGGTCAGTTCGAAAGTTCACCGCCTACCGCAAGTGTTCGGCAATTCCTTGTATTTTGTATACTTTTTAGTGGAATTCTTAGCGCTTCAGCTAAGGAGTGGATGTAGATCTGTTTGGATCGAACCACTATAAATATTGTGTTCTTTTACTGTTTTATTACTTACTGTCTTAAGTTGGATTTGAAACCTAGCAATCATACTGCTAGTGTATACCTGTGAAGAAACTCTAATCATACCTTGAGCTTAAACAATCTTTAACAACGTAAGTGTAAGTGACGTTTACTTATTCCGCTGCATTTCGTGTTTCTGTTTGAACACAACGACTTTGATAAATCAGGACCAACACTTGACATATGAATGATTAAAGATCTCGATAACTTGGTGGGGTCTAGAGTCTATTGAAAGCTGAGGGGCACACACAGGTTGACTGTCACTTTGACTTGCTATGGTGGAGAGTCTTTCATGTACTCTTATATCTGCATCTTGGGTGATGGTAGTTTGTGTGGGGTTTCCTAAGGTAGGATTTAGATAACCATATTCGTTTCATGATGGTGATATTCCCTGGGAAACTCACAAGGTTCCTTATGCTAAGTCCTGCAGGCTAAATTATTGATTCAAGCATAAGCAATAAGGGTTGAGTAGTACTACTCATGAATAATAAGAGATTAATTAATTTCAGCTAATTGTCATGTGCTGAATTAATTAATGAATGTCTGAAACCTTAAATATGGGAATTAACCAAGTCAATGCAACTCATTCCTAATAACGTGGTATAAAAAGGGGTAGGTCAGCATTAATTTTCTGGTGGCATGAATTAATGTTTATTAATTAATTATGTTCTGGATTGAACATGGAATTAATTAATAGGAAGCCCACTTTATTATTTGCATTTGATCCCTGGTCTGGCCCAACAATGCTCATAGCCCATTAGGGTTTTATTAAACCCTAATAGCCCATTCTCCAGATCTATATATATAGATCAATCCTCTCACTTCCCATATAAGTTTTGAAGTTTCAAATCAGAAACCTTAGAGAGAGTGAGAGAGTGGGCGGCTACTACAGCAGGAGGGAAAGGAGAAATCGAGTTCCTCCAGTGTAGTTTCAATCTGGTAGCGCATCCTCACCAGATTTCCAGATCGAGCAAGGGAATAGATCAGAAGACCAGATCTGTAGGAACACCAACAACCATATACGTGCGTCATTCAATCCACAGAAGTTGAGGTATTCCTTTGAATCTACACATTCAATTAAATAGGAGCATGCATAGGGCATTTACTATTTGTCATAGGATTTATTTTGATATCCATAAATCAAATTTGGGGTAAAGAAACAAATGGTGATTCATATCCTCTATTGTAGACTCAGTTCCTACATATTTTAGTAGTATCTTTTGGTGAAGCTTTGAGAATGAGGCTATCGACCTCTTTGGTAGGTTAACGAACCACTGGAGGGCTGGTCTAGTGAGGCTAGACCCAAAGTTCTTACACATAGAAGCTTCCCTGAGCGCACGGTGTCGTTTTGCACCAAGAATACAAAATCCCAATTCGAACAATAGGCTTATACTTAGCTCAATAGCAATGTAGATAGCAAGTTGAGTGAGGGTCGATACCACGGAGAATGGAGTTAAGCTTATTTAACTTTCATAGTCACAAGTATCTATTTGAAGCTTCTAATATTTCCCAAAAGATTTAGCTTGTTTGATTTGTTGTTATTAAATAACTTGCAAATGCTTAAATGTATATCAAATTCTAAAGAGTTCAGACTGGATAAATCTTTTTTGTAATGAGTTTACTTTTGACTATGATTATGGGATTCCTACAACTAGGAAAATTTAGGGAAGAAAGCTTTCTTATAACTCCTCATACTGTAGAACTCGTCTCATCCCTAGTACTTTCACTATATTGGGATGTTCTAGATTGGGACAACAAGGAATGTATGTCCTACTACACTATGTACACTTTGTCTCCCTTTAGAATTTTATTGCCCTTGTTGCAACCGATCTACTAACTATTGTCCCTGAATTGCTCTACTGCTAGCCACTTGGTATGTTCTCCCAGATGGTTATCGACTCCTACAGATGCCCGATTCCCCTTTTATAGTAGTTGGTCCACCCAACCCTAGTGCTTATGCATCTACATTAGTCTCTGGAAACATATCTCTAAACATAAGCGTCGACAGTCATTCTCTCTTAGGTATATTATCCATTCCCATTCATTTCGGTTTTACCACTTGTGATTTAACTCTAGTAAAAGCTTCTTCACTTTAGCTTTCTACACCTATTGATAAAATCAAGAGACTAATCCTAATAGCCCTAATTGGAGGTTAACTAGGATATTAGGCAAGAGATCAAATCAAAAAGGAATAAATTAGAATGGTGATAAGCAAAGTTCACTTCTCACAACCAAGGAATTTGAGTTGTGTCTGAGTACATGAGGTGTAAAGATGTACAACTTCTTACAAACATTAAATTACAAACAAAGGATGATGGAATCAAATCAACAATGACTGAATTTTTAAATTCAGTGTATAGATCCATCTTAGAATTAAGAGAGAGAGAGAGAGAGAGAGAGAGTTTTACAAGCTTGTTGTTGCTACTAATAAAATTGTCATTGCTACTCAAAGTTTTAAGTTGTCCGTGCATTCTTAGTAAGAGACTTTCGTCTATCTATAAGACAAAACGAACAGAGTCATCTAGCTGTTCCACATTATAAGCTTAGAGAGACCATATATCCTTATTGTCGGATATCTGAATTCACTATTCTTGAAAGAACTCAATTCCTCATCCCCCACATCAGATAAGTGCTACAATGCTCGACTGCCAGAATAACTGAAGCTTTGATCCTTATTTAATTACCGAGAGTAGTTGAAGTCGCAAGAGAAAGAGTCTAGAACAAAAAGTGTTGTAAAGCTCATCCAATCGCCATGACCAGTAACTAGAGCCAACCGAAGACTCTCTTTGGAGAAGAACTTCAGTTACAACTCGTATTAAAGTACCGTGTGTAACTTAGTTAAGGAATTACCGTTAAGGCGAACGAATACCGGACGTAGTATACCTTTGAATTCGAGCCACTATAATAATTTATCTTATTTACATTCTTCTTTACATATTCAGTACTTACGAACAAAAAATGAAAACCCTTCATCTAACCTAAGATATTGGTGTATAACTTTCACCTAGTTGCTAATAATTGTTCGACTAAGTTAAGTTTTCTTACAAAGCTGACTAAAACTGGATTTAATTAAGATATAATTGGTCCCAGACACATTAGCTTCCGCACGCAATTTCTTGTACTCTGTTTTGGACCAACATATATCTTCGAATAAAGACTAAAGAGTGATCGAGGTGGTGTTAATAGCATAAAAATTATAAATTGTGACAAGTTTAAAAGAGAGGTGGTGCTATGACACCGTATAATATTTCAGTTGTGGAAACAAACTATATTTTTAATTTAAAGGCTTAACTCAACAATTTTAAATGTTGTTACAAGTAACAATATGATATAACATGCAACTCAACCTATAAGTAAGCATTAAGGCAAATTTTCATAACAAAAAAAAAGGTTAAGATAAATTTGAAATTGGCCAATATATTAGTCTAAAATTTATAGTTTTTTTCTATCTAGAAATGACCTTCAAACTGGGGAACGTATGGGAAATTAATTTATCACATTTAAGACTTCATCAATATCTTTATATAATATATATTAGAAATGGTATTGTGAGAAACGATTTCACACAAAAGTGAATCTCACAAAATTTATATTATAAAAAAATTATATATTATTTACGGACGAAAAATGTATCATTTACCAAAAAAAAATTGTATTATTTACTAAAAACTCTAGTTAAAATATATGGATGGATTTAAATCTGTCTTATAAAACGGAAAATCATAATTCCTGACTCATATAATTTTTTATCTGTATATTATGGTCCCTCACATCACATATGAAAAAGGGTATTCATGTATCTCAAATTTTATTTTATATTTCTCTTTTACTATGATGAATTTTTCTTTTTTGAAAATACTCAACCTAAAAGTACTCTCATCCCATCATTAAAATCCAACCGAACTACTCTATTTGTCCAAACTCATGTTTTTGGAATTCAAATTTTAGTTACGACTTTAAACAGAAAATGCGAGAGAAATATGTTTACCCTCTGCATAAAAGGACATTTTATAATCGTAGCAACTATTTCTTATTGTGGCCATAATTTTGGAAAATAATTTCTGCGCTATTTTATTTGACTTTTCTTCAAATGGAATGTATTAACCTAAATCTCACGTTTATTGTATTTTGAATTTAAGATTAATTATACATAATCTAAGCGATTTAACCAATTGTACTTCTGCCCTAAGTTGAGCATACTAATTTTTTATATATATAATTGAAATCTTATTAGTTGTTTTATTTACTTCAATTAAGAAGTGACATGTTATAATTTTAATATTGTATTTCAATTTTAAAATATTGTGTTCGTTCCATCCCACTTAATTTTTTCCGTTTTTTGGCACAATAAAGAAGGAGGTATATATATATATATATAAGAGAAATTAATAATTTATTAATGAGTATGGATTACTTTTCCGTTTTTGGTAATATCATTAAAAAATGGGACATACGAAAGAAGAAAAAAACTATGACTAATAAAGTGGGACGAATGAAAATAAATTGTAATAATATTAAAAAGAGCACATCATTTTATTAAAACATTTGAAAAGTAATTTGTATTTTTAAGATAAATTAATAAAATTGAATTTTATTTAAATGACTTGGCCATCCCTTTCCTCTACACTTTAACCTGAAAATAGTAATAATTTTTTATTAAACGTTATTTATTTAGGGGTAATCATATTTATTCAAGTTATATAATTATATAAATGTAATATGTTGCCCATGAATAAATGAGGGCATATATAATCCATTGGCTAAATTGTAACATATAGTCTATAGGTTAGTAATAAGTGTACTTGTATATAATAATCATAATAATAATAATATTAAAATATAATTCAAATCTATATACCTAGATTATGATCAGAAGCCCAAATCTATTAATAAAATAATATGATCCAATAAAGTTTAAGCCCAACATCTAACAATTAAAATAACATGCCCCAACTTAAAATTTGCAGATAAAAGATGGCCCAACAAAACCCTACCAAAAATGAGATAGCTTAATAAAAGAAGGCCCAACTACCCCCTTCCCTAATGTCTCTTTCTGCGTCCGTGATGACAAAACACAAAAGTAAGAGCATCAAAGTTCTCTCCATCTTTTCACTCTACAACTCGAAGGAAGTGGAGGTCATGGATAGCCAAAAGGTTGGGAATAAGTTGCTCACAGAAATAATGTATGCAAATGACCTCCAATTGAAGACGACGACTAAATGGCCAAATTGCTCATCATATTGTAGACATTAAAAAATTCACAGCGAATCAAGTTGTGCCACATGAATTTAAGTAATTAAATATCAATTTATTTAAATTTTGGAAATTAATTCAATTAGTTTTCCAAGTTAAATAAATAAGAAATGATATTTAATTTTCTATCAGATGAGAATGTGACATGTAACAAGCTCACTTAACATGAGAAGCATGTGATCATAACTCAACAACCAATTGGAGTGTGACACCTAAGCTCTAAACCTCTCCACTTTTCCTGTAAATAGAAGGCATAATTGAAGACAAAATCACAAGTGAAGAAGGGGTAAATTGAAGACCTCAAGGTGTGAAGAAGAAATTCTCTCAAGTTCAAGATATTCACTTGAAGATTCGAATGTGTTCTTCGTCATCTCCAACCCATTCTTCATCAAAAGTTAAGCAACTTCTGCGTGTGATTCGCAATCAAGGCCTTTGGTCCCGGAATAACATTATCAAGTCATCAAATCCTTGGAAAAGAGATCGAAGATCAAGCAAAAGAAGATCGAAGATCAACATCTCCAAGATGTTCATCAAATATAACGTTTGATTAGGAAATAAGGTGAAAACCCTCCAAATTAACGTTATAAAACTTCAAGATCAAGTTTAAGAGGATCGACGGAGCCAAATTCTTTTGAAGACCTCGAAGAACACTCAAGAAGAGAAGAATCAAAGGAAGAATAGAGATAGATACCACAAACTTGTACTTTTGATCCAAAGCAAAATCCAGTTGTATCAAAATTCGTGTTTATTTATTTAAATACAATTTTCGTGATTACAAATTTTGACACGCCCAGTGGGACAATCTCTACCTTTCATCTCTTATCTTAATCGGAAATCCAAGTTCAAGGATGTCTAAGGCATCAAATACCTCAAAAGTCGTCGGTGTCATTACAAGAAGCATGACAAGACAAACATTGGAAACTCTAAAGCTGACTACTTCTGACAATGAAGTGCAGAGAGGTAATGCTTCATCATCAGTGATGATGGTTAACACTTCAACCATAGAAGAGCAGTTAGCAAGCATAAATGAGTTAGGGGAAATGCTAAGAAAACAGCTGCAAGATCAAAGCGTCAAGATCACAGGGTTTAAGAAAGAGAAAGGAGAGTCCAGTCAAAAAAATACTGATGAAGGTAAGCAAAGTAATGATACAAAAGCGCTTAATGGAAAACAAGTAAATGATGAGGAAAAATCTGCATCCAAAATTTTACAAGTCTCCTTTGATGGCTTTATTCCAGTCGACCAACTCATGGAATTCATTGAAGGAACCTTGAAGACAAAGTTTGAAGAAAGCACTAAGGCATCATTGGTTTACTCCAAGCTGTATACTCAAAGAATTGACAACTTGAGGATGCTATTGGCTACCAACCCCCGAAATTCCAATAGTTCGATGGAAAAGGAAATCCAAGACAACATGTTGCTCACTTCGTTGAAACCTGCAACAATGCTGGAACGTGTTGAGATTACATGGTGGAGCAGTTTGTACGTTCTCTTAAAGGAAATGCCTTTGATTGGTACACAGACTTGGAACTGAACTCAATCAACAGTTGGGGGCAATTAGAACATGAGTTCCTCAACCGCTTTTATAGCATAAGAAGAACAGTAAGTATGGTGGAGCTCACAAACACCCGCTAATGGAAAGAAGAGCCCATGATCGACTTCATCAATCGGTGGAGAAACCTATGCCTAAATTGTCAAAACCGTTTGTCTGAGACTTCTGCAAGTGAAAGGTGCATCCAAGGAATGAAGTGGGGTCTTCAATATATTCTTAAACCCTTAAAAACAGAATCAATGGCAATTAGGGCAACACCTATTGCATTTAAAAATAAGGAAATTAACAAAGAGAAACAGAAACCTCCGCAAGAAAGCATGTCAAGAAATTTGTCTCTTAAAGAAATGAAGCACCAAGAATATCCTTTCTTAAACTTAGATGTACCAGGGATCTTCAATGATCTACTTCAAGTGGGGCTCATCAAGTTGCCAAAAATGAAACATCCAGAGGAAGCTAATCAAGTTGACAATCCCAAATATTGCAAGTACCACTGATTGTTTAGTTATCCTATTCAAGATTGTTTCATATTTAATGATAAAGTCATGCAATTAGATTACCAAAGAAAATTATCACTCGAAGAGAAGGCTGCCACTGCAAATGTAATCACATTCAAGTATGGCAATGTGTCTGTTGAGAGTTCAAAACAAACAACGGATCAACTCCTTACAAAGGCAAAAGCAACTACTGAGAAGTCTGTGTTTGCAATAACATTCACCAACGATGACTTGGAACTAGGTTCAGATTTCCATAACCGGCCTTTGTTCGTATGTGGTTACACTCGTGAGCAAATGTTGAATAGAATACTTGTAGACGGAGGATCTGTAGTCAACATCCTGCCTTTACGTACTTTTAAGAAATTGGAGATTTCCATGGATTAGCTCTCGGACTGTCGATTGATGATTCAAGGCTTTAACCATGAAGGACAAAGAGCTCTTGGTATAATAGTCTTGGACTTGTTGATAGATGACATGGAAACGATAGTGTTATTTCACGTGATAGAAGCTAACACATCATACAACATAATCCTTGGACGACCATGGTTGCATGAAAATGGAGTCATCCCCTCAACTTGGCACCAATGCCTCAAATATTGTCTAGGTGGTGTGGTAAAGAAAGTGACTGGAGATAGCAATCCTTTTATGGAGTCTGAGTCACATTTTGCAGATGCAAAATACTACTTGACAAGTAAAAAAGAAGGCAAGACCAACAAAAAAGTAGAAAACGATAAGGGCAAAGCTCCACTTGTGAAAAGTAAGTCATTGGAAAGCTAGACGCTACATTTGACAGAGATCGATGCAAGCAGACCAGTTCCACCACCACCTCTTGAAGGGTTTATTCGACCTGTTCAAGGTAGTATAGTTGAGCATAAAGAAATCTCCGAGAAAGCAATCACAAAGAACTATAGCCCTAAAGCATTTTCACTTCCTGTTAAAGTTGGGTATCGATCAAAGACAGAAAAATGTGATGATGGAGCAGCAAAAAAACAAATCCACAAGAGCAACACCAACCACAAATCTTCGAATCCAAGTTCCAGCTTCAAGAAAGGATTAGGATTCCAATTCGCATAGCTATTGAAAGAGATAATGTACACTACATCATTGAGGAATAAGGATTGTCAATAGAAGATGTAATAGGTGGAGGCAAGAAAAAGGAGTTCCGATCATCAGTGTTTGAAATATTGGGTCCTCTTAAATGCCATAAAAACAGTCATTGCAGGTCAAGGTTAGCTAAGGCAAAGATGAATGAGAATTCCAAGTTCGCGAAGCTAAGAAGTTTGGTCCCTTCTTGCATAAAGAGACAAACTATATTATACATGTCATGCGGAAAATAATTGAAGACAAAGATGCGAGCTGTCATTTTGACACGAGTTGCTGATGTTGGAAATGACGAAAAAAGTATTGCATCATTAAAAAACCTAACTTCAAGTGAAGGAATGGTCTCTTCGTATTTTATCAACTTGAATGAAGAACATGGCAAGAATGCTCCTCCGCAGCTAAGAAGAGTCGATGATGATATTGGAATCAACTTGGAAAGTTTTAAAACATGATAAAAACATGTAAATATGAAAAAAAGAAAAAACAAAACAAAACAAAAAACCGAAAAAATAAAAGAAAGAAAAAAAATGAAAATAATAATAAAAAAATGAAAAAATGAAAAAAAGAGAAAACCAAAAAGATAAATGATAAGAAAGCTACAAGACGCACGAGCCTAAACTGCTTGTTACTCCTGGCCCGCATGAGTATAAATTGTGCACGACAGTCCCCCTTAAATTATGATGATAGCTCCATGATGCACGAGCCTAAATTTCTTGCTACTCCTGGCCTCCATGAGTAAAAACTGTGCACGACACTCCCCCTTAAATCATGAAGACGGCTCCATGATGCACGAGCCCAAACTGTTTGTTACTCCTGGCCCGCATGAGTATAAACTATGCATGGCACTCCCCCTTAAATCATGAAGACCGCTCCATGACGCATGAGTCTAAATTGCATGTCACTCCTGGCCAGCATGAGTATAAACTGTGCATGGCACCCATTTAAATCTATGTTGGATTTTGTATACAGAAAGCATTTATTACAATGAGTGTACATTCAACGATATTTCTTATCTATTTATCAAACTTACATGCGAGTGACAATGGTATCCTCTTATATCACTCATAGGGACAATCATACGGCGTGTTGTAGATCGCAGAAGACAGTATGATCACTTGACCTAGTGAGTTATAAATATTATCACAGCCAAGACAGCGTACGAGGATAAGTCTGTCGGTGTAGGTTGCAGCATAGTCGGAAAGAAATAATCTGTCTTGATTACTTGATATGCTGGTACGCGTGGTTGTGTATTGATCGAACCATAGTGAGATGTATTCTACTGTTTGACATCAGAGAATACAAGATCTCGATTTTGATTGAGTCCAAACCCTAACAAAGGTTCAGGGGTCTTCATGGGTTGACTGTTGCTTTGACTTTCCGTTGTGGAGAGCCTGACTTTACATTTATTCCCAATGATTGAAACTCCACTATCAAAAGTAACTGAAAATCCATCACTAAATAACTTGAAACTGAAATTATGTTCTACCAAAAAACTGGCACATATAAAAATCTCTCAAAATCAAAATATTGTTTTCAAAGCATAAAGTAAAATCTCCAATGGCTACTGCTGAGACTTGCTCTCCGCTGCCCATTGAGATGGTAATCTTGTCTTGCATCAGCTGTCTTGTCGGCCTGAACCCCTGCAAAGTATAACAAACATGATCAGTAGCTCTAGTATCCACTACCCAAGAATAGGTAGAAACTGATGCTAAATATGTTTCTGTTATAAATGCACGTGACGTACCTTATCTACCCGTGCTAGGCACTAGACAATCTACTTCACTTCTCTTGCATTTGCATGGCCTGGTGATGACTTCTGCCTCATCTATTTCATCTTACCTTTTAAGCATTTCTTTTTCTTCAGCAACTGCCTTGTCAAGAGCTGACAAAGTTGGAGCAAACTCAAATGCCATCATGTCAGATTCCTCTCACAATAGGGCCCTGAGTAACTCAAGAAGAGGAAACTCACGCTTGGCAGCAAGAGATTTGATGAAATCATCATAAGAATCAGATAGAAAGTGCAAGATAATGTTTATTTCTGCCGCTTATTAATCCGTCCACCTCTCTTTCTGTATTTTCTCATGATTCTCATCATACTGATGAAGTACAGAACTAACTAACTCCCCTCAGTCATTTTCTTGCAAACCAGGTCCTTCACAAGATCATAACTGATAGTTCGTCTCACCTTCCCATATACTTTCACAAGGTCCCTCCATATCTCAACGGCAGTTCCGTATTTTCTATACTAGAGCCTTAATTCTCTAGACAGATTGTTCATGATGAAAAAGTAGGCAAAATCATGAGAAGCTTTCCATCTATCATAGAACTCTCGCTAATAACCAGAACATTTCCAATACCGAGGAGACAGTGGGTCCATGTAAAGTACATAGGCATGTTTTGCAGTACAGAGTATTTCCATGAAGCAATATTTCCATTCAGGAAAATTCGGACCAGTTAAAGGGTTCGTTGTTAAGAGGTTAACAATATGAGCAGTAGACATGTCTGAAAATAATAAATTAAAGCAGAAATTAAAACATAGTCGCAAACAGTTGAAACAATTAAATATTGAAACCTTATGATAAAACAATATTAATGTTTGCTCCAATTTGCCTAAGTATTACTATTGCAAGCAACACATGTGGACGTTTACAACAAAATATTTAACCAGGTTGCATCTTTTAATTCCAGTCCTTTAATTCCAATCCATGCCATGGTTCCTTAGACAAATGAAATTAATAATTGGAGACTAACTTAAGACCATATTATCCTACTGAGGAGGGACATTACAAATGAGTTATACTCTGGACAATATCTAAGCTAGCATACCCACCAAAGCTAACCTTCCCATATAAGGATCCACTAGAACCACACCTGATCTCTTTTAATAAGGCTGTCTCATTTAATTCAATCCCTAGATAACTTATGGAAACTCCATAGGAAAGCAACACATGTAGACGTTTACGTATGAGCTCCCACTTCTCACATGAACTAAATGTTTGTTTAAATAAATCTCATCTATTAGAACTTATGAATAATAAATTAAGTAAGCTACACATGTAGACGCTTACCTAATAAATTACCCACTTCCAATAAAGACTCGCTTTGTGGAGGTCTTATTAAATAATAAGCTTAGTAATTTTTATTTCATAAGGTTCAGTTGCACAGATTATTTTATGTAGCCATAATTATAACATTGCTAAAATTCTATCATGCCATGCATGAACCCCGAACTTATAGTTATAACTAATTACATAAAATAAATCACATAAGCATGCTCTTAAATCTGTAAATTAAAGAATTAAACGTGCTCATATTATCTACAACATGTTTGTATGCTGCGCAATTAATATAAACACATATATCATGCGAAGACAAATAATAAAGCAAATAAAAAATGTCCTGGTGGCCTCATGATACGAAATTAAGAAATAATTCTATCTATTTCAATTTGGAATTATTTCACATATCATCCACTGGGATCTCACTACATGGACTGTGATTTGACTTTATATTCTGAAAATTGGGCCTCCAAGATTTGATCGATTAGAATATTGGACAATTGGGCCAGTTAACCAAATCGCGGGCCCGTGCACACATTGCAAGCCCAATAGCCCGCGAGAACTTGGCCCGACGGGCCACCACCGGCGAACCACCGGAATTTCAAAAATAAATTGCTATGCCTATGATTAATCCTTAAATGGTCCTATTGATTATGCATAAAGGAGGTTTTTGCTGAATACCTGGATTGTAGAAACCTGAAGAACAAGTGCCAGAGATTTGATCCTCAATCCTTTTCCCGCGCACCAAGATTTATTCCTAAAAAATTGAGGAATTAAATCTTTAAAAATTAAATAATAATTTTCGAAAACATAGAGGGAGAGAAAAAAGAACACAATCTTCCTGATCTGTTCTTCTGATCTATGTCCCAACTCTAATCCGAATATCTGGTGAAGATTCCCTTCAGATTCCTTTGCCGGTTGAGAAGTAGAATTTCCTCTTCATTTCTCAGATCTAGTGTACCACACACAGCTCCCAAATCTTGGTTTGCTGTGTTGCAACAAATGATCTTGTGTTGTATGTGATCTGAGAACCTGAGGCCTATTTATAGGAAATGACAGATAAAAGAATCGATCTCAACTTAGGTCCTTATCAATGCATGTCCCACACCAGCATACAAAGCCATCCAAGATAAGATGCTTATTACAGCATATGCTGCAGCCTACACCGACAGTTTATCTTGGAACTGTTTCAGTTGTGATAATCATTTATATCTCGCTAGGTCAAACGATCCATACTTTCTTTCGTGATCTACTACACACCGTATAATCTCCTTATCGATGAGATAAGAGGATAATAGCGATTGCGACACATGTTTGTTAATTCAGACAGGAGATAAACATACAACATTTATGATTCCCAGTATATTTACCAATCAACCTTGTACATAATATACCAGTTATAATGCTTTCAGTGTATAAATCCATCAGAACCTGATATGTGTGTAAAATAACCTATTGATCGATGTGTGTGCATGCTTGTTTGCATCCATTTTACACCCATATCATATGTTTTTCGTATGTTTTTGGTTTGTTTTCATGTTTGATGTTGTGTAGGATCATGTTTGAGCATAATTGAACATTTTTGGCTAAATTTTGGTGGGAAATCGTTCGATCTGGGTTTCTAGTGTGGAGAAGATCGACCGGGATGAGCAGAAGAGCAACAAGAAGGATTTCAGAGCATGATCTCGACCGATCCATCTATGAATCGATCGATCTGGAAATTCAGAGCAAAATCTTGGCCGATCTCTGCAGTGCTCGATCGATCTGACCTGTTCGGAGCCAAATTTTGGTCGATCCTGTTCCAAATAGGGCGATCCTGAATGGGCTGGTCTGGCAGTTTTTCAGTTTTTATCCATCTCGGGCGATCCAATCTCAGATTGGGTCGATCCTGGGTCTGAATACTTAGTATAAAATGTGGAAAAACGAAATTCAATATGGGAGATTCAGATTTTAGGCAAAAATTGAGCGGTTATTCTCTAGGATTTACTTCCCACTCATTCACAACCTCAACCAAGGTGGATTTCAAGTAAAATCAATTCAAATGGAAGATCAATGAAGGCTAAGGAGGAGATCAATTCTTAAATCACTCAATTGGGGAAATCTCTCCCTTGATTTACTCTTGTAATGGATTTGTTTGCATTTTGTATTCAATTGAAACTCATCAAGGTATGTGTAACTAAATCCTTGAGGATACTGGCAGATTGAAGCATTGAAATGTTTAAGTGATCTTGAATTGTATGTTTACTTCCATTCAATTGTTTGCACTCACTTGATCATTTTCCTAAATCACATAGTGTAGGCATTAACCAGCTATATGTGTTCTAGAAACCAAAATTGCAGCCAATACGCGGATCTAGGTGTAGTGAGAAGTGTAGATGCATATAGGTTTTGATCCAATCCCTATGCGGAGATCGCCTATAGGTCGATAACTTACGGTCTATTTGGAGTGGAATTAGATGCTATAACGTAATTTTTGGTGCGTTTAGTTTCATCTACTCTTATCTTGCCGGTGCTAAAGGAGATAGAAAGCTTTGGGGGGTAGGTTGATTATCTTTGAATGGATTAAATATTTGTTTGCATCATTCAAATCAATTTCATGGTTTCAACGTGGATATCTTACCAATGTCCTTGCTTAATCATTGTTGAATTTGATCTTTTATGTTTGAGAATTTTAATTGCTATAGAGTGTGGAAGTGAATTGATGAATGTTGAGAAAATGCAAGTTTAGTTAAATCTTTCCTAGCTAGGTAGTTAGAGTAATTCATCACAACTCAACGACTAGTTCATTCTTAGCTATAAAGCAATACATGATTATCTAGTTTTCTAGCGGGCTAAGCGAGAAGAACTCGGATTGATATTTTATTCTTGAACGCACTAGAGTTTAATTAACTTAGGTTGATTGAATTTTGTGGGCATCAAGTTTAGGCGTCGTTGCCGGGGACTTCATTTAGTAGGTTGCTAGGTATTGAGAAAGTGTATTGCTCGTAGTCTAAGTGTTTGTTTAATTGTTTGATTGATTTTTGTTTGTTGGTTGATTGGAGCTTGTGGATTCTTGTAGGTGGTGTAGTTCACAAGGTCCAAAGCTCGGTTGTTCGAAGTGGAAGCTACAATGAAGAATCGAAGATGAGTGAATGCGGAAAGAATTGATAACTTAGAAAGACAATAGATGGAGATGAAAGCCAAATTGATGGAAAGACAAAGACCGAAGAGGCCTCTTCGAAATGTATTCAAGAAGATGTTTGAATGTAATTACCAATGGCCGGAAGAGAAAAGGGATTACCGTACGGTGAAGGTTGAAAAGGAGTATAGAGAAAATGATATGTGGAGGAGCCAATTGGATCAAAGAACGTTTGAGAAGTATGAGGGTAAACTCGGAAAGACTCCAACACAAGAATCAATCATTGCCAAGACATGGAGTGAAACGGATCAAGAAGAAGAGTTTCAAAGGATACATGACTAATTCCGATGATGAGTTGCAATGTGATTAATGAAGGCATGGGAGATAAGAGTGCAAACATTGTGATGAAATACAAGGAAAGAGTGAGTGATGTTGAAGAGAAAAAGGCAATGGAAGATATGAAGATGAAGAGAGATGAATTCAAAGAAGAGGAGATAAAAGTGGTGCAAGAGGAAGAACCACAAAAGGAGGTTGAAGAGTTACCTCAAGAAGATGAAGGGCACAAACGAGTTGGTGCAACATGAGGATAGTGTGAAGAAAGGTGATTATGAGATGCCTTCACCCGAGGAAATTCAAAAAGTTCCAATTTTTGCACAACTTATGGAAGAAGAGTGTGAGGAATACTATAACGGGAGAACTATGTAGAGAGATGGTGTTTGCTTTTCCTTCCCGGTTAATAAACAAGGTTGAAAAGGAAGTGGTGCTAACAAAGAAGGTGAAGTAGGTTTATGAGTTAGTTGATAAAGGAGATGGATTGAGGAGATACAATAATCATGATGGTGTATTTGAAAGGTCATTGGTGATTGAGACATGGTTAGATGATATGTTAGATAACGTGCTTGTGAGAAGAAAATTTCGAGTAGCAATGAGAGTAAGTTTGGTTGGAGGGAGCCTAGGAAGTAGATCAATTGACAAGTTGCTTCCAAGCAATGTTCGATCGGTGGAGAAAGGTATACTCAAAATTCACAAGGTTTTTGACAATGGATGAAATGGTAAGGTGTTGGGAAATTTGGCTAAGTTTCCCTTCCCCAGTAGCTACTTGCTTAGATTCTAGTTTGGTGTTTTGGTGGATCAAATCCTAAGTCCAACCAGCGTCAGTTTGTCTCTAGAATAGCTCTAGTCTCAAATGTAAAGTCCTGTATAGGTATTTTGAGTTGTAAGTCGCAGCTGATCAAGACTCATGCTGGCTACTGTTCACCAGCATGAGATGTGCTTACCAGTTGAGAGAAGTCTCACCAGCAAGCGGCTGACGAAGACTCATGCTGACACTGTTCATCAGCATAGAGTTGAGCTATCGACTGGCTACTGTTCACCAGTGGGAAGATTTCATCAGCAGGAGGCTGACAGATCTACCAGCAGAATATGTGTTCTGGCTGACACTATTCACCAGCGGTGAAGCCACCAGTCACGGGAGATTCCAAGAGATAACATCAGACGAATTGGTAGACCTTGATTGTGCTAAGGAAAGTCACCAGCAGAGACTGCCAGCACAAGATCACCAGTATGATCTACCAGTCGGAGGTTATCAGCAGAATTGAAGATTCGCTCTCCCGAAGACTTAGAGACAAAAAGAAGATTCGTCTGAGGAAGTAACTGACAGTGTATGACTTTAAGGAGGATATCTTAAAGTCTATCAGTTCAAGACACCAGTTCCGATTCCTCGTACTGACGAATAGAGTCGTTCTGACACAAAGAGATCTGTGTCAGATAAAGCGATCAAAGGTATGGCGCTTTCCGGAAATTCCTACCTGCCGCCTGCAGAAGGACATGCAAGGACAGAGACTTTTCCGGATGTGTGCAACGGCTAGTATTTGAATCTGAATCTCACGTCTATAAATACGTGAGATCCAACAGCATTCAATACTCTTAACACTCTTGACCTACCGAAAGCTCAAACGCATTCATATCAGCGAACAAGCAGTCTTTCGAGGCTTTTCTTAAAGCTTATCCGTGTGTTGATTTATTCAAACACGAGACTCCAAGCTTCTAGCTTGTGAGTTATTGATCTCATTTGGTGTTCTTTCTCATTCCGAGGAAGAACATAGCAGCTCTTGAGCCAGCCAGCTCCTGAGTTATTACGGGCAGTTTTGCCGCCGGCAAGAGTCAAGTTCTTGGGAGAACTCAACACCCACGTCGTCAGTGGTACCGGTGGAGGTTGAAGTGACGTGCTCGCACTCCATCCAGCTGACAAGAGTTGAAGAAGGACAAGACCCGGGAGCGGTTGATCCAGTGGACTGGTAGACAAGGCATCTACCAGCTGGAAATAGATCGTAGGATATCTTGTACCGGATTACTCTCTTTAGTGAATTTCCAGTGCTTCGACTGGAGAGTGGACGTAGATCAGTTGATCGAACCACTATAAAATATCCTTGTTATTTACTGCTTTCAGCATTTACTTACTGATTTAAAACCCAGCACCCAAGTGCTGGAGTATAACTGAAACCAGTTTATAACTGTGCAAACTCGACGCTAAAATTAGCTAAGTCCTGAGTCATCAGCTGACCAGCCAGTTGCCAGTCAGCTGAATACTCAGTTGCCAGTTGACTTACCAGCTGACAAGGTCCCAGTCAGCTGTGTAACCAGCAGAGTGCAAGAAACGAACTTACGTTATTTCCGCTGCCAAAGTATACCCTGATATCCGGGACCAACATAAGGTCGTCTAGCTACTGATGTAAATGGAAGCGCTCGTTGGGAGGAAACTCAACCATTTTCTTCTTTCTTTTGTTTTAATTCTTGCTTAGGTACTTTTCTTAATGTTTCTTGTTTGTTTGTTGATCACTTGGTTTAACATGTGCTAGGGAGAGTGTTTGGAGCATGAAGAGAGATTGACTACCATCGACTATTTTATAAACTTAGTCTCACTTGACTAAGTTTGGGGGGATGTGCCGGTTGCCGGTGTTTCAGTTTACTCTTTTCCTCTTTTACCTCCTTTATCTACTTTAGATTGTTGAGTGATTTTCTCCTTTGATGATGATAGTATATTTTTAGATGGATGCCTTACGGTTTTATATTTGGAATGAATGTGGATGCATGATTTTCTAAATTTAGTTGATTTTGGATTATGGATAGATTGGTGGTGCTTGTGGAGCATTGTTTGATGTTTTTAGATGTTGGATTGTGGATTGTTGGTGGAAAGAGGTTTTGGATGAGTTTATTGGTGGAAGTGTTTGTAGTGAGATTTTGTTTTGGTGGATTGAACTTTCATTGAAAAAGATTTATGCTCAAATTGGTGGTGTTTGTGTTTGCATTTAGTAGGTACCATAAGACAAAGGGAGAAGCGGTTGGATCGTGGATGCCGATGGGTAACGCATTCTATCGTTTCTATGCCATTTAGATTTTATTGCATCTTAGTTGGCTATTTTAGTTTGTTTTTTAAGATTGTGTGTGTATGTTGAACCCAAACTTGGCTTGAGATTTATTCATGATTACATTAACCTATGATTACATTGAACCCAAACTTGGCTTGAGATTTATTCATGATTTATTCAACCCAAGTTTGAAGTTTACTTAACCTATGATTGGGCGAAATCTTTGACATCAATGCATGCCTAGGTTAAACTTTTGAATTGCTGAGTTTTGTGCGTGGTTAATGTTTTAGACTTAAGAATTGAGCCTTGACATTGTCATATTATTTCGGTTGTGAGAGGCAAGTTTGAAAGCGAGAAATATAGAACTTGCATTTGTTCTCGGTCTATTAGCATGAGCGTGTAACTAGAAAATGATATTAAACCATCAATTCCTAGTCCTACCTTGCACATTGAGAGTATAAGGTGTTTTATTTGATCATTATTTGCCCTTCTTACCTTTGTTTCCCGTGATTGAGCTTTATTGGAGAATATTCTTTGAAATGATTAGGACAAAGTTTGGGGGAATGAGAGTTTGAGGGTGAATATGGTGTTGTGAGCTTCGGTTGGGAATTGTTTGGTTCTTTTGGTTGAATTGAATCCCAATTGACGAGGCTAGAATTTGGAAGGTTGAAATGTTGGATTGAAAAGTTGGAAAGGAAGGTGCAAATCTTCAGAAAAATGAGCACCTACAAAAAATAATTGTTGTTGTGGTGGAAGGAAAAAGAAAAGAAAGAAAAAAAATTTGAGAAATGATAAGAAAAGAAAAGGAGAAAAGAAAAGGAAAAAAATGGAAGGAACGAATGATGAAGAAATAAGCCTCTCGGGATTAGTGGTTCAAAGTCGGTAATTTGGGGGTTCATGGGAAATTGTGGAGTTTAGCTACTTTGGCCCAAAATCACCTACCTTTTAGTTAACCACATTATAACCTAAACAAAGACCTTCATGATTCTAGGAGCTAGCTCATTGTAGTATAGTGGTGAGAATGGATGCAAGCCTATGGAAATCGAGCTAGAAAATCTCGTGCTTGAGTGAATTGTCCCTAAACACGTGAGGGAGTGCATTTCATTGTTTATATCAAATTTTTTGAGTGGATTGAGTCTTTAGCATTAACCGTGTCACAAAGTTAGGTGATAATCTCGTTTGAATAGGGCATGCTAAGATGGATAAGATGAGCTATGAGGTATTGCAAAAGGTAGAATGATTACTTTACCTTGTTTTGTTTGAGGACAATCAAAGGTTCAAGTTTGGGGGATTATGATATGTGTGTATAATGACCGATTATTCGATCTGTGTGCATGCTCGTTTGCATCAGTTTTACACCCATATCATGTGTTTTTCATTTGTTTTTGGTTTGTTTTCGGGTTTGGTGTTGTTCGTGTTGTGTAGGATCATGTTTGAGCATAATTCACCATTTTGGCTAAGTTTTGGTGGGAAATCAACCAATCCAGGTTTCTAGTGTGGAGAATATCGACTGGGTTGAGCAGAGGAGCAGCAGGAAGGATTTCAGAGCATGATCTCGACCGATCCATCTTTGGATCGACCGATCTGGAGAGTTCAGAGCATGATCTTGGCCGATCTCTTTAGTGCTTTACCGATCTGACCTATTCAGAGCAGAATTTCGGTCGATCCTGTTCCAGACGAGAACAGGCTGGAAAACTTAGTATAAAAGGTGGAAAAACGAAATTCAATAGGGGAGATTTAGATTTTAGGCAACAATTGAGCGGTTATTCTCTAGGATTTCACTTCCCACTCATTCACAACCTCAACCAAGGTGGATTTCAAGTAAAATCAATTCAAATGGAAGATCAATGAAGGCTAAGGAGGAGATCAAGTCTTAAATCACTCAATTGGGGAAAGTCTCTTCCTTGATTTATTCTTGTAATGGATTTGTTTGCATTTTGTATTCAATTGAACCGCATCAAAGGTATGTGTAACTAAATCCTTGAGGATATTGGTAGATTGAAGCATTGGAATGTTTAACTGAGCTTGAATTGTATGTTTACTTCCTTTCAATTTATTGCACTCACTTGATCCTTTTCCTAAATCACATAGTGTAGGCATTAACCAGCTATGTGTGTTCTAGACACCAAAATTGCAACCAATACGTGGATCTAGGTGTTGTGAGAAGTGTAGATGCATATAGGTTTTGATTCAGTCCCTGTGTGGAGATTGCCTGTACGTCGATAACTGACTGTCTATTTAGAGCGGAATTAGATGCGATAACATAACTGTTTGTGTGTTTAGTTTCATCTACTCTTATCTTGCCGGTGCTAAGGGAGATAGGAAGCTTTGGGGGGTAGGTTGATCATCTTTGAATGGATTAAATATTTGTTTGCATCATTCAAATCAATTTCATGGTTTCAACGTGGATATCTTACCAATGTCCTTGTTTTATCATTGTTGAACTTGATCCCTTGTGTTTGAGAATCTTAATTACTATAGAGTGTGGAAGTGAATTGATGAATGTTGAGAAAATGCATGTTTAGTTAAAGCTTTCCTAGTTAGGCAGTTTGAGTTATTCATTGCTTAGTATTGTTCACAACTCAACGACTAGTTCATTCTTAGATATGAAGCAATACATTATTATCTAGTATTCTAGCGGGCAAAGCAAGAAGAACTCGGATTGATATTTTATTGTTGAACATACTAGAGTTAAATTGACTTAGGTTGATTGAATTTTGTGCGCATCAAAACCTCAAGTTAAATTCGATAACAAAATATAAATTTCAAGAATTCTGATAAATATATTTAAATTTAACGAGGGGCGTTACATCCCCCTACACCAAAATTTCGTCGCGAAATTTTGTACATTATAAGAAGAGTTCTGGGTATTTCTCCTTCATCTTATCTTCTAGTTCCCACGTTGCTTCTTCAATGCCGTGATGCTTCCATGAACTTTGACAAGGTTGATCTTTTTGTTGAGGAGCTCTTGAGTTTTGAAATCTATGATTGCCTCTGGTCCTTCTTCACAAGTCAAATCTGGTTGGAGCTGAACTTCATCTTGATGAATAACAAACACACCACAAAGAACAAACTTCATCTGTAAAAGAAATTAAAGAATAAAGAACACGAAGAACAAAAAACACAAAGAACGAATTCAATGCAGAATTGCTGCACCGCTCAGCGCACACACCAGCCTTATAGCAGCAGCACAACAGTGATTTCGAATTTAATCGAGAAAGCAGCGGCGGTGGGCGGTGCAGAGCAGCTTTTAGGCTGGCACGCAGGCACTCAACTGCGCACGTAGCCATCTCTCAAGCACCTCCAGTGGCTGATGGACGCGCACAGGCGGCACGCGGCAGACAATGGTGGTAGCAGGCTCGCGAAGGAAGCAGCAGTGACGTTGCAGCACTGCGCGCAATAGCTTCGCCAGGCGTGCGTATTCAGGCATGCATTTTTTCTCACAGTGTCTATCACTTTGCGGCACTCTGATGTCATATCCCACATAGGCGACCTTAGTGATAATGGTAGGCTACGCACGACGGATCTACTATCAACGAAGAAGGCGGATCGCAATAGCAATGGGAACGGTGCGGTGGTTCAGTTTTGGGAATTAGGCATCCATGGTGTGAGGGATGAAGAACCGCAATGGCTACCTCATAGTTGTTGTGTTCAATAAAACCCTAGCCTCCATTGGTCGATGCATGCTATGTCAATCGACGTATGCCCCTTGTCGACCCATCCTCTAGAAACCCTAGCCGTTAATTTTTGTGCCTGAACCCTAGCCGATGACCCAGATCCTGCGCAGCAATACATGCACGGAGGCACTCTGGTGCCATTTCTGGCTTGTGTATGCGGCTGCAGGGCAAGCTGTTGTAGATGTATGATGGCAGACGGCGAGTTGGCGTAGCTGTCGGCGGCAATTTGAACTGGCGTGGGTAGTGCAGCCTATTGCACCAAGTGCAAGCTCTGGTGGTTCGACGAGGTTGCAACCTGCGCAATTCCGGCGAGCTGGTGGATGTCAGCCAAGCCGTGCGTAGGTGGTACACGGAGAACTCGACTAGCAGCGGCCATCCGGCAACCCATCGATAGCGGTGGTGGCTGAAAGAGGAGGCTGCAATTGTTATTTCAAATTATGGTTTTTCATGTTTGACCGGGAGGGTTGACCAGCCCGGTGGCAGCCAGAAAATTTGGAAAATTAGGGTTAGTCTTTTGGGCCTTGTTTGGGCCTGAAATTGAAAACCCAGTTCAATATGAAATTTTTTCCAACCTAATTTTAGATTTCAACAAAGAGTTGAAGGCCCAAAAATTTGAAGAATTATTTTGAAGAGTTGTATATCCAAAATTCATGTAATATAATAGGTAGATATGTAAGTACCACAATTTCGGGTCCACGAGGACATTTTATTTTATTTTTATTGTTCTTGTATGATGTGGTGAATTATTTGCACACTAAGAATGTTTGAAAAAATAGGAAAGTATGATTTAATTGCTTTATTATTTTAGCATGCTTGTTTGTTTTATTTTATGTACTAAATTATGTTTATAAATTTCGGGATCATATTGTTTATGATGGAATTTTAGCAATAACATAATTTATAGTAGCATAAAATAATTATGTGTGCAAACAACCTTTTAAAATAAAAATACTTAGCAAGAGATTTTAAATAAAATCAAGACCTCCACAAAACGATCTCTAATTGGAAGTGAATAATAGAGTGACTATACGTCTACATGTGTAGCATGCTTGCTTTAATTTTTCATAAGTTTTGATGGATGATATTTCTAAATAAAAACATTTAATTCATGTGAGAAGTGGGAGTCTTTGCGTAAACATTTACATGTGTAGCTTGCGTATTTGGTCTTTCACAAGTTCTCTAGGATTGAATTAAATGAGACCACCTTATTATAAAAGATCATGCGTCATGGACCTGGTGTGTGTATGACAAGTCAATCTTTATATGGAAAGGATGGTTTTGTGGTCATTTGCTTATATATTATCCAGAGTATAACTCATTTGTGTTGTCTCTGCTCAGTAAGATAATATGGTCTAAGTTTATCTCTGATTATTAATTCCATTTATCTAAGGTAACTAACATGGATTGGAACTAAAGGATTGGAATTGAAAGATGCAGTCTGGTTGAGTGGTTTTGTTGTAAATGTCCACATGTGTGGCTTGCAATAAAATTGTTTGGGCAATTGGAGGAAACATTAGTATTGGTGTATCAAAAGGTTACAATACAAATTTGTTTCAATGTTTTGCTTGTATGTTCTCTCTTTGATCGTTAATTGTTTCAGAGATGCTATTACAAACTTTTCATATTTTTCTCTTGTTCGATATTTATTATCTAGTCCTATTTTCCTGAAATGAAAATGCAATTTGATAAATCATTAATTGCCTATGAACACATATTTGCTCTAGAATTTTCCTTCCTTATCCAATTACGCATAAGTTATCTTTCGAAAGAGCATGCACATTATGAATAACGTCAAGTATGTTGCAGCTCGGAATTCTGAATAGAGAATATGCAATGGATATTATGGGATATCATTGCGACTTTTGGGAGGTATGGAAGAGGATAATCATATCCAGTCTTATAGGGTTATTTTGAGACAGTAATTGGATGATGGTGGATCAGTGTGCGATTATGTGATGTCTTAGATTCAGTTCATGGACATGTACACAAAAAGATAAGGTGAAATTGATGGCTTGACCGGAATCAACTAATCCTCTGATCCGCTACGGAAGTCTTCGAATGACTTCAGAGTGATAGTTGAGAAGAATATGATGAAACATCCAATGGATGGGAAACTTTGAGATCTTATCTAAACAAAGGAGAATTTTACTTTATCTACTGCTGGGAGCGCTTCTATTTCATTGAAAGTGAAAGAAAATAAGCGAGACATCGGAAGCAAAGTAAACAGTGGGAGTAAGGTCATAAGACCTACTGATGACCTTAAAAATTCTAAGAAAGTAGGCAAGTGATTCAGGTATGGCAAGGTATGACATTGGAAAGGAAAATTGTCCAGTGTTTGACACCAAGGGACAAGGTATGTCACTAGAAAATATGACTGATACATGTTTCGATGTCTGCTCCTACTTTATGGGTAGTGGTAGCAACATCTATTAATCATGTTTCATATATACTGCATATATATCTGACGCTTGCTTAGATGACTATTGCTACCTTATTGGTAGTGGTAACAGTACTTATATGTCATATTATACAATGCAAGAAGGTTCGTCGGGCAGGCAGCCTAGATGTGATAGTGTACCATATCTATTGGTAATAAAGCTTCAAGTGAATATTGCTTTTATCTTATCATGCGTTCAAAAATATTTTCTTCTGAAGATATAGATCTTAAATCTTTCTGATATCCGAGACTTGGTCACATCAGTCTCAAATAGATTTAGCAACTAATGGATGTTGGAACATTGGACTTAGTCCACACTTGTTCCTGAATGAGAGTGCAAATATAGTTTGGAGGATAAGATGTTGACAGGTCACATTAATCTAATAAAGATCAAGAAACTCCTGGTTAATAAAATAATGGATTTAATCCAGGGTTCTTTCTCATTGAGTTGGCAAATCCTAGAAAGATAGTAAAAATGTTGACCAAGCCCTTTTGAGGCAAGTAAGTCTCGATATAGTGATCCATCTTGATCAGTGTGAACTGATGTCCACTTAAGCTCTAGAGGGTTTTGAATATTTTGTCAATTATTTGACAATTACTCAAGGTATTGATGTCTCTATTAGCTTTACTGCAAGTAATAATAGTTTGATAACTCAAATATTCAACGAGGTAGTGGAAATGAAGGTAATTAAGACTATCAAGTCATTTTGTTTTAAATGCGATTGATGTACACCTTAGTAATGAGTTGAGTCAGCACTGCTCAGATAATTGGAATGTACTCCTAATAGACTACATCAGGATTTTGTTCCGATGGTGTAGTATGAGAAGAAATGAGATTTTTTTTAAGCGTGATATGTAAATAATATGTTAAGCATTCATGCGAGTTTTGTTTTTTGGACATCCTTAGAAAACAACAGTGAACTTATTGGTTGATTTTAAGTCAGCATTAAAAGTTTATTAAAAGTTATGACTATGACATATGTCTAGTAGGTCATAATGGTTTTGAGACTATTTAGTTTTGCTAACTAAACATAAAACTGATGGGTTAGAATTAAGATAATGTTGTTTATAGGATATTCTGAGAAGAAACGAATGATAATTATAGTCTTGAGAATCAGCAAGTTCGTTGTTAAAGTCAATGAATGATTCTTTTGAGACTATGTAATCGTAGTATCAAATGTAATTTAGTTCTTCAAGAAGTTGAAGATGCTGAAGCATTTCCATTTGGAAAGCCGTGTATGAGTGTGGATGTACCTTTGTTGGTATGGTATCACACCTTGTCGATGGTACAAGGTGCGGAACCATGAGGAACTGCACCTACGGGTGACACAACGTCGATCTTTCATCATAGTGGGAGGTTATACTTCATCCCAGATTTAGATTTGGTTGATGGATGTCCCCAAAACTACGATGAAGCAGTATCTGAAAAGTAGTGGATCGCCATGAATTTAGTAATAGAATTCATCATGCTATGGTAGTATGCCAGAAGTCTTAATTAATAGATAGATTTATAGCTATAAGCAGTAAGTAAGTATACAAGGTAAATACAGGAGCGAATGAAAGTATTTAGGTTGGTGGTATAACATTTTAGTCAATAAGAGAGCATAAGACTATTATGGGACTTTTCACCTGTAAGCCGTGCTCAAGTTCATTCGATCCTCCTTATCATAGCAACACTTGGTAACCTAGTAATCTGGCAGATGAAATTGTCAGAAAATTTTGTACAGTAAGGCGAAAGTATCTTGTTTGGAAGCTTTGGAAGTCCTTTTATGGATTGAAGCTCACCGGTCATGGGACCTACGTTCAGATGACGTGATAAAGACCTTATATTTTTAACCATGCATAAACGAGAGTTCTGAGTTATATGTCAGCGGTAGCATGGTGGATCTTATATTGTATGTAGATAATATTCTCCTATTTGGTGACAATGTGGAGGTATTGTCAGGTATGCGGAGATGGTTATCCGAACAGTTATAAATGTTGAACTAAAAGAGACGCCGGGTATATCCTCAGGATCAAAGTCTTACATGTTTGCAAGAAGAGAATATTATGTTTTTCTAAGGAGCTCTACACGGAAAACTATATGAAATCTAATATCTTGCTTTCAGGTTGGCATAGTTGATAGATATCAGTCTTAACCTTGGACAGGCACAATACGGTCGAGTATATGTACCATGGGTTATGGTTCGGATCTCCAGGTGGACTAGATCATAATAATGTCTTACTCCAACTATATGTTCACTTTGGGTATTAGAATTATATAATAGCAGAGTGTAAAACTGTTAAGGTTTATGGAACTCCGCCATGGTATAATATGATTCATGTATTACAAACTAGAATTCAGTAATGGTTATTCATTTGCATATGGTATCACTAGTTTAAGTGTTAGTACCAGTGCAGTTTCAATTTTGAGAAACCTAGAATTCAAAGTGATGTAACATATAGAGTTAAGTAAGAGAAGACATGCAAATGAATAAAAAAACTAAAAGTTTTTCTTTAGTTGCTTGATAGGTAAAAAGGCTCACATTGAAATCTATGATAGGCATTCATAGATTTGGACTGTGGTTGATGCAAGCCACTCAATGATTAAATTAACAGCTAATGGTTTTAACACATTGTACACTCTGTAAAGCATATCGTTATGCTTTGAGAATAAATAAAAAATTATTAGGTTTTTGTATACAGCAAAGCATTATAATTGGTATATCGGTAAACAGTTCCATTTGATATAATGGAAATCATTAATGTCTTGTATAAAATGATATGATAAGTCCTGTCCGATTCACAAACATATGAAGCGAACAACGATATCCTCTTATCTCGTCGATAGGGAGATCATACAGTGTGTAGGAGATCACAGAAGATCGTATGGATCGCTTTACATAGCGAGATATAAACGGTTATCCCAACTGAGAAAGTCTTAAAATAGACTGTCGGTATAGGCTGCAACATACGTAGTAATAAGCATCTTATCTTGGTTGCTTGGAATGTTGGTACGTGCGGTACAAATTAATAGAACCTAAGTTAAGATCGATTCCTTTATTTGACATTAAAGGAATCTTGAACTTGTTGAAAGGATGGAATCCTAAGCCTAAATGAAGGTACGGAGGTATACACAAACTTGTGTGTTACTTTGAGATATTATGGTGGAAAGTTCTTGCCGAACTTGTATATTTGTATCTTGGGTAGCAACAGTTTGTGTATAACTGTCTATGACTGGAAGTAGGTAACCATATCCAGTATAGGATGGTGGCATTCCCTTAGCAGCTCAAAAGGTTCATTATGTTAAAGTCCTGCAGGCTGATTAAGTTCAAGCATAAATGAAAAGAGTTGAGTAGATTGACTCATGAATAATAGATGTTAATTTATTTTGGAGTTTTTTGTAGCTCAAATTAATTAATATATGTCTGTAACTTTAAATATGAGGATTTTCTGAGTCTATGCAACCCGTTCCTCATAACGTGGTAATAAATGGGTAGGTCAGTATTGATTTTCTGGTGGCATTAATAAATATTAATTAATTAATTAATTATATTGTAGGTTGAATATGAGAATTAAACAATTCATAGGCCCTATTTATTATTTGCATAGTGATCCCTGGTTTGGCCTAAGAATAGCTCAAGTCCATTAGGGATCAGAATTTCTTTTACCCCTCAGGTTCTCAGATCTCAACACGCCACAAGATCATAAGTTACTAAGAAGTAAACCAATATTTGGGAGATGTGATAGGAAACATTAATCTGAGAAAGAGGAGGAAATTCTACTTCTCGAAAGGCACGGAATCCAGAGGGAATCTTCACCAAATTTTTGGATTGGAGCTTGGATACAGATCAAAAGATCGGGTCAAGAGGATTTTTTTTTCTTTTTCTCTCTATATTTTGATTTAAATTATTTAATTAAAATCAAGATATTTAATCTTTATTCTACAGGATTAACTATGGAGCGAAAGGATTCTAAGGTTTCAATCCCTACACGCAATATGCAGACACTACGAATGTCAGGTAATCCGATAAACATATGCATGGAAATTTATTTTTTAAGTAGGAGCATGCTAGGGAATAATTTATGTATGACAATTATTTAGATATCTACAGAGTTCCTTGGTTCAGTTGAATCATGTGAATTCTGGTTCATGGTATAATTCCTTCACGTACAACCTAGAGAATTATGAGATGTGGAAGAAGAGGTCTTCAATTCACCTAAAGTGCATCCATCCAGAGATGGTTGAGGTATTAGAAAGAGGACCAATAAAGATCACCAAGGTCCTTCCACCTCTTGGAACTGAAGGCACAAGGACCGTCGACAAACCTTACGATGAATGGAGCTCAGAAGACAAGAGAAGGAATCAACTAGATTTCATAGCACTCGAGGCCATCTTATCTTCCCTACCGTATGCCCTGGTGGAGGAAGTTATGCAGTTTAACAATGCTAAAGAGGTATGGAGCTACCTCGATAGACGGTACTGTGAGACTGACCAGATGAAACGCAACAAGTTGCAGGTGTGTGTTGATAGATACGAATCATTCAAGATGCAACCTGGAGAGATTCAACACCATTGCCAGCGAGCTTAAGGTATTGGACAGGGTGCACTCAAATGCTGACCTCAATGTAAAAATCTTGTCCAAGATGTCGAAGGAGGATTGGTTCATCAAAAACACAACTTTAAAATAAAAGGACCTATCCAAGAGGAAAATGAAAGAATTGTTCACCCAACTCGAAGCCCATGAATGGGACATTCAGTTGGTAAACAAGAACGAGGCCATCAAAGAAGCCAACTCGCTAGGCCCCTAAGTTTAGGATGCAACTTATTTCGTAAAGAGGGATCCTAAATGCAAGCATAAAAAGACCTTCCAGACTGACCAACCAGCCGGTCAGTCGAGCTCACAACAGAAAGAGATTCCATCCACATCAAGATCTCAAACTAAGGAAGGTGAAAGATCAATTGCCGAGATCGAAGAACAAATGAGGAGGCTGTCCAAACTCCTCGAAAGGGATAAAGAGAAACATGAAGCTCCCAAATTAGATAAGAAGAGGTTCGTTACGCGAACCCCCAGATTATGCTTTCAGTGTGGTTCCTCCGACCACCACAAATTTTACTGTCCTTCCGTGGAAAAGAAGGAAAGAGAGAGTTTAAAGAAGATCTTCAAATGAATAGCATCCAGAGCAGTGACCCAAGCCATGCTTACCAGGACTGAGGTGCCGGATGTTCCACACCATGATGATGACTATTACTCATCTGAAGATAAAGCTGACGAGGAATCACTGCTCGCTTTCATGGTCACGTTCGGAGAGAAAACTGAGGATGAGTCAGAAACTGAAGCTGAGACAACACTCACAGCTTCAAGTAAGCTATTACCCATAATTTCTAAAATCTCCACATGCATTTTTTACGAATCTGAAGTGCAATACTCCGAGTCAGAAGAAGTCACTCTTGACATTCTAGCCAAGGAATTTCAAACTTCCTATGCTTTAAAGAATGTCTTAGCCGGCGAAAATACCTCACTGAAATCACAACTTTCAGTTTTGACCAGTGAGATTGAAAAATCTTGGTCAGTCAGTGAGGAGCTTGAAAAACTCAAAGAAGCACACACAATTTTGCATATAAATTTTGAAAATCTTAAATCCGAGTGTAAATCCTTAAATTTGACTATCCTTGAGCAAGATGAAAAATTATGTTTCTTTAAGAAAGGCTCAAGAGGGCTCGAGGAGGTCATGCAATGCATGAGAGAGCCTTCAGATAAGCCAGGGTTAGGTTTTGAAAAATATTTGGGTAATGAAAACCCTGCACAGACTAGTGCTAGCAAAACTATAAAGTTTATAAAAGAAAAATTTAGCACTCAGTCCCAGTCGAGTGCCAAAGGGGTTGTGTTTAAAGTACCAGCTCAGACTGGCAACACAAAAGATTGATTAGCCAACTACTCCAAACTAATAGATGGGACTGATAAGTCCAAGTCCAAGGGTAAGTTGGTAAAACAGCAAAACTCTAGACTAGAAAAGTCTCAAACTGAAAGGATGTTAGTACAACCAAACAAATTGACTAAGCAGTATGCCCCTACTGCGAGGAAGTCAATTCCTTCGACAAGTTCAGCCAAGTAGCTAGTCTATGCTGCAAGAAAGCTGACCACCCAACCAAGTCAGTATACTAACCGGGGATCCAAATCTCAAGCCCAACTTGAGATTAGGATTGTACCAAGTAGGGCGAACACCTACTTAAGACCTAAACCCAATCAAACTTTTGTTTCAAGGGCAGTGTGATGGATTTATATAATAAATACATTATGATTGGTATATTATGTACACGGGTTTTTGATTAATATACTGAGAGTCATTAATGTTGTATATTTATCTCTTGTCAGAATTAACAAACATGTATCGTAAACACTCTTATCCTCTTATCTCGTTGATAGGGAGATCATACGGTGTGTAGTAGATCACAGAAGATTGTATGGATCAATTGACCTACCAAATATATACAGTATCACGGTTGAGATAGTCCCAGGATAGACTAATGGTATAGGCTACACACAGTAATATGAAGCTTATCTTGGTTGCTTGGTATGTTGGTGCGAACGATACATATTGATAGGACCTTATTGGAATCTTGATCTTGATAGGTTAATGGAATCCTAAGCCTAATAAAGGTACGGAGGTATACACAGATTTGTGTCTCACTTTGACATACTATGATGGAGAGTTCTAGCCAAACTCGTATATTTGTATCTTGGGTGGTAGCAGTTTGTGTATGACTGTCTGTGACTGGAACTAGGTAACCATATCTAGTATAAGATGGTGACATTCCCTAAGTATCTCAAAAGGTTCATTATGCTAAAGTTCTGCAGGCTGATTAAGTTCAAGCATAAGTGAAAAGGGTTGAGTGGATTAACTCAGGAATAAAAGATGTTAATTGATATTGGAGCTTATCAGAGAAAAAATTAATTAATGAATGTATGTAACGTTAAATATGGGGATTTTCTGAGCCTATGCAACCCGTTCCTCATAACGTGGCAGCATATAGGTAGGACAATATTGATTATCTGGTGGCATGAATAATTATTAATTAATTAATTATATTTTGGGTTTAATATGAGAAATAATTAATTGATAGGCTTTATTTGATATTTTCATACTGGTCCATGGTCTGGTCCATTAAAGCTCATGCCCATCTGAGATCAGATTTCTCCTATAAATACCCCATAGGTTCTTAGATCTCAACACACTACAACATCATAAGTTGCTAAGCAGCAAACCAGTATTTGAGAGCTGTAGTGGGCGACATTGATATGAGAAGAGGGAGAAATTTTTGCTTCTCGACAGGCACAAAATCTAGAGGGAATCTTCACCATGTTTTCGAATCAGAGCTGGGATACAGATCAGAAGATCAGATCTAGAGGATTTTTTCATCTTCTCTCTTTTAGTTTTTGAAACTATTCATGTAATTTCAAAATATTTAATTCCTTTATCTTATAAGATTAAATCTTATTGCGCAAGAAAGAGGATTGAAGATCAAATCCCTGCGCAACCAGTTCAACAGTACAACGATCTAGGTATTCCGCATAAACCATCTTATGCATTTTAATAGGAGCATGCTAGGATTAATCATAGGCTAAGTAATTTATTTTGATATCCAATGTTCGGCCTGGGTTATGGATTGGCTATTCAGTTTGCCAATAATCCCTTCACAGTGAAGGCTAACCAAGGTGGCTCATACTTGTCTTACAAGAAGCCACCAAAGCATCACACACATCAGAATTCTAGTTTTCGAGGTTCTCAGAGGAAACACACTTCCAAGAGAACTCCACACACTCCCAGACCTTCCCAAGCTAAAATCATGCATTATTTTAAGAGGGACGTAAAGGTTCCTGCCAGTAATGACAACAAGAAGCCACTCGCTGTTAAAATCACAAAAGTGTGGATCCCCGAGACCCGCATATAGACGGGGACCTAAAATTTAATTTGTGATTTGCAGGGGCAGGGTCATGCACCACAGCTTCAGGAGAAGAGCGAGTGGATCCTTGACATTGGATGGTCAGGTCACATAACCGGAAAGAAGGAATTATTTTTGGAGCTGAACATGGTCAAAGGGCCACCAGTCTATTTTGGTATCAATTCTCGAGGAAGACTCATTGGAAGGGGATGCATCGAGCATAATGGACTTAGAATTATTAATGTATCCCTCGTCACCAACATAGAGCATAATCTACTCAGTATCCAACTCAGTGAGAATGGATATATTATCTCATTCGAAGAATCAGAATGTTAGATCAAGGACAAAGCCTCTCGAGAGATCAAGCTGTAGGGAGTTCGCAAAGGTTGACTCTACGTTGTAGACTTGCTGAGTAGGTAGATTGATTCGTACTTCGTGGATTCCAGCTCGACAGAGACAAACTGGCTATGGCACAAAAGATTAAGCCCTCTGAACTTCAAGATAATCAATCACTTGGCCAATCACAAACTTGTAGATGGTCTACAAAAAGGGGTGTTCGAGAAGGAAGGTGTATGCAAAGCTTCTCACCAAGGGAAACAGACCAAGGCCTCCTTCAAGAACAAGACAGTCAGTCCAAGCACTACACAAGTGCTAGAGTTACTTTATATAAACTTGTTTGGTGCAGTAACACCCCCAACCATTGGAGGCAAGAGGTTCTCTCTAGTAGTCATGGACGACTACTCGCGCTACACATGGGTTAAAATTCTCAAGGCGAAGGACGAAGTGAAGATCATTCTACCGGAGTTGATCGTGCGAGTATAGAACCAGCGAGAGGTAACAATGAAGATGATCCAATCTGACAATGGGAAAGAGTTTTGCATCAGCCCATTGACGGATTTTTGCGTGAAAGCTGACATTGAGCACAAGCGATCTACTCCAATAACTCCATAGTAGAATGAGCGGGCAAAATGAAGAAATCAGATGCTAAAGGAAGCAGTCCACACCATACTGGCTGAGACCAGTTTGGGTGAAATTTTGGGGCGATGTATTTATGACTTCCTGCTACACTCAAAATTGAAGTGGCAATAATGACAGACTTCAGAAGACCCCATTCGAAGTATATCATGGTTGTAAGCCCTCTTTAGCTCATGTTCGTGCTTTTGGTTCTCCATATTATATCCATAATAATGGAAAGTCAAAACTAAATGCCTATTCTCCCAAAGCTGATGAAGGCGTATTCTTTGGATATGGGCCCCCTTCTCATAAGTGATATCGGGTATTTAACACGACTACAAAAGTTTTGGAGATAACATGTAATTTTGTCTTTAATGAGGCTACTTTGGTGCGCATGACTATGAAAGAGCTGGGAGAAGACATTCCTGAGATCAAAGATGTCAATGAGCAGTCGGGCAAGAATTCCTTCAATGCTAAATCGACTGTGTTGACTAGATTTATGAAGGAGTCATCTTCTCCTCCAGCACCCCCAATTGGCCATCAGAAAATTGAGAAGCTCAATGATACGAAAGCTCTTGCTTAGACATTAATTTCCATATCCCTAACGAAGGCATAAATTAGGGGCAATTCAGACTAGTGTCTTCCCAACTGATGATGCTGATAAAGATAATGAAGACCCAGGAAATCAGGCTACTAATCCCGAAGTCCAGACTAACGATCGTGAAGCTAAGACTGAAGGCGTTCAGGCTTGGACTGACGTTGAGGACAATGTCGAGGCTGAAGATATAGAGCAGACTAAAGACAGAGTCCAGACTGAAGACCAAGCCCAGACTGAAGATGTTCAGCCTGATGAAGGAAAATCGTCCATTGTTTAGACTCAACAATCAGTCCCAGTAGACCAAGGCACCAAAACTCCAATTCAAGGGAACGAGATCATTCCTGAGGATTTCTTTCTTACCAAAATGCCGGTGGCTGTAGTACATCCAACCAATCGAGGTCAATGAGCTTTAGAGACCTAAATTGCTTCACAATCATCCATAAGCTATTGTACTGGAAAATATTGTCAATCAAGTCCAAACTAGAAAAGGAAGTGCTCTACTAACCTGCTACATATCTTTGACAAAACCGACGAAGGTAGCAGACGCACTTCAATCTGCAGATAGGATTAATGCCATGCAAGAGGATCTCGCAGAATTTACTCGCAACCACATATGAGACTTGGTAGATCGACCATCATATCAGTTTGTGATTTTTACCATGTGGGTTTTTAAAAACAAGCGAGATGAAGCTGGTAACATAGTTAGAAATAAAGCCAGACCTATTGCCAAAGAGTATACACAGTGTGAAGGGATAGATTTTGATGAAACCTTTGCCCCAGTAGCCAGAGTGGAGGCTATTTGGCTGTTTCTAGGTTATGTTGTATACCATGCATTCACGGTCTATCAGATGCACTTGAAAAGTGTCTTCCTCAATTGTGAACTGATGGAGAAACTGTATGTTGAACAACCTCCTGGTTTTGAAGAAGGTAATTGTTAGGTGTTGATATAGAAATCCCACCTTTAATTTAATGTTTTGATGTGACAAAACCGTATACCACGGTTTAGTCCTTAGAGTTATTACTTTATGTAATCCTTGTATAGGATAATTGAGTTGTAATAGTTCGAGTAAGGCAAACCGCCAAAAACTGTGAAGACAGTTCTAGAAGCAAACAGACGAGAAAACTGTGAAGACAGTTTAAGAAGCAAGGATCCGAGAACACTGTGCAGATAGTTTAAACTATCAAGGAAGCAATAGCGATGAAAACTGTGGACACAATTTTTATAGAGAAACTGTCGAGAGGCACTCACAGTCTCAGACCCGCACAGTTTCACACAAAAAGAAATACGTGAAAAGCAAGGAGTCTAGCAGTCATAAAGAGCATTGAAGACTCAATGATAAGGGACAGAGATACACACAGTTATGACTGCAGTACAACGTTGTTCAAGTCTAACACAACAAGACAAAACTTTCTCTACAAAAAGCATGGCAGTGTTCAAAAAATGCAGAGGGGAAGGTCTGCTATAACAGAAAATAATGGCCATCGATTGGACATCATTCGAATTGTCTCTTCCGGCTACTTTCAGGAGATTAAACTATAAATAGCAGAAGGACAAAACTCCCGAAGCTCTCGAACATCTGAATTAAAAGTGTCCTTACTCTGCCGAATTTAAAGCTCAAATATTCAAAGTTCTCAAGTGAAAAGCTTAAACTCCGTGTGTCATTTATTGAACACGAGGCATTCGTGCTTACTAAATATTATGTGATTCACCCTGTGACCTTCAGTACACGAGGATTAAGTCTTTTGGCTTAGTCTTTCTTGTTGGTGTTTTTACTTTTCAATTAAGAACATAGCAGCCTGGTTCTCTAAACAGGAATGGGTTCTTATTGGTGATTGCCAAATCTTGAGCATTCTTGGAAGAACTCAACCATCCATCCACCGGAGAAGGAGAAAGGAGGTTTGTCCTCAATCCATTTTCGATAACGGCCAATTTTGAGCAGACTTCAAGGTGTTACCTAGCTTCGAGGAACTGAAGAAGGAGTGAAGATCATCTACCTGGGCGAGTGATCTAGTTTACTACAAACAGTGGTTTTCGTGGTGATTGGTTATAGATCATGAGGAGTGTATACTTCATTACTTAATTAATTACAGGATTAATGTCCAAAGAGTGGACGTAGGACTTCAAGATCCGAACCACTATAATATCCTATTTGAGTTTACTGCTTTTGTTATTTTTACATTACATAGTTTCCAACTGAGTCTTTGAAACCTTCAACACTTCTCCAAAGTGTTGTAGTGTATATCTGTAAACCAACTAAGTAAACTGCTCGGCTAGCACAATTTTTATAAAATCTTAACTGGGAAATTGACCCCCCTAGTTTTAGAGTGCAATTGCTTCTAAAAGCTTTTGCTGCATAATTATTCGTACTCTGATCAGGGACCAACAAGTGGTATCAGAGCCAGGTTGGTCTTTCCAGACTGTCTTGTTTTGAGTCGCTTAGGACCATATCCATTCCATATTTCCTTGCACTCAAATTTTTATGTTAAGTGTGATTAGCGAACCGATTATCTTAAGATAATGATGAATTATCCAAGTCTTCCCAAGTACAACCCAGAGAAGTTTGCTGTATGGAAGAAGAGGTGTCTCATCCAACTGAGGGCCCAACATCCCAAAATGGATAAAGTCTTGAAGAATGGACCTTTAAAGATTCAGAAGGTCAACACCCGGCTTGGATGAGATGATCAAGGACCTCAAATGGTAGATAAACCACCTAAAGAGTGGACACTTGAAGACAAGAAGCGTGCACAACTTGATCCCATTGCACAAGAAAGGATCATGCAATCTCTTCCAGAATCTCTCATGGACGAAGACATTGAGAACAACAGCGCCAAAGAGCTATGTGTTTGGATCAATGAGCTCACAAAAGAAATTTAAATTATGAGACGCAGCAAGAAACAAGTCTGCGTTGACAAATACGAATCCTTCCAAATGCTGCCTAGTGAAACTTTAAAATCAATGGAAGCGAGATTCAACGCCATTGTGAGTGAGATGAAGAATCTTGGAAGAGAAGAGAGTGTGGCTGACATGAATGCCAAAATTCTCTCCGAAATGCCAAAGGAAGATTGGTTTGTCAAAACCACAAGTCTGAAAACCACAGATCTATCAAAAATGACAACCAAAGAACTGTTCGCTGTACTTCAAGCCCATGAATGGGATATACAAATGGTGAACAAAAATGAAGATGTCAGAACCCCGAAATTATCTGCAAATGATGATGTTGCATTCTTTGTGAAAAGAGACTTCCAAGGACGACAGAAGAAACCAATGCAGTTCGAGAAAACTGCCTATCAACCTTCTCCAGCGAAGGAGACCTCCACCTCAAGTTAGAAGAAGGAAACTGACATGTCAGTCGCCAAACTGGAGGAACAGATGAGGAACCTGGCCATACTCCTCAAGAAGGCCAAAGCAAAAGGAAAAGAAGCTCAGTCCAGTGAGCAAAGGTTTACAAAGAGAGAGCCACGCACGTGGTATGAATGAAACTCTCCAGATCACTTGAAGTACGAATGCCCTCTAGTTTCCCAAGAGAAGAGAGACAGACTGAGGAAGGTATTTAAAAGGAGAGCTTCAAAAGTCGTGCCCCAAGCGATGCTGTCGAGAACTGAAGTGCTAGACATCTCAGACCATGATAACTATTACTACACGTCAAAGGATGAAAATGATGAGGAAGCACTCCTGGCCTTCATGGCAGCTGTTGATGGAGATATTACTGATGAAGAAAACATCTTCAGGCTACGTCAAAGCCAAACTCAGTTTAGGCGAAGTGTTGGAAAAAGGAAAAGTCAAATCCAAAGAGTCAGTCAAACAAAAGAAAAAGTCCAAATGTTGGTCAAAAACTTACTCCAAACTGGTACCTCGACAGGGAGCTCACACAGTTCGTAAACTGTACAAACAAACTGTCGAGAGAAAACCTGACTTCTCTTTAAAACTGGATAAACGTGATGTTCAAAATCTAAGGAATCCAGTTTTACCAACAAGAACGACTAAGCAACATGTAAATGTTGCAAGGAAGTCAGTTCGACAATCGGATAGAAATCCGAGTGGTGATAATAGAACAAAGTTCCATTATAATAATTATCCGAATAGGAGGAACACCTATTCAAGGCCTGAGTCTGAACAGTTTTATATTCTAAGACTCTGATGACTAAACACCCGAGAACTATTTCTCGAGACTCTTTCAAAAACAACAGTTTCAGAAAGAGTTCACACACCACAACCTTCCCTAACATGCATCCAAACAACATACAATATTATAGGAGAAAGATTAACCAAACACGGAAGAGTGATTTAGTTTCATGAACTATAAAAGTGAAACAAATCTGGATACCAAAGCGATGGATCCAGAGAACTGACTTTGCAGACCCGCAAGGATGCAGGGACCTAAATAAGATTTTCTATCTTGCAGGTACAGAATTCCAAGAAGATAGCAAGATCATGGATACTAGATAGCGGGTGCTCAGCACATATGACGGGAGAAAAAGAACTACTCAAGAACCTTGTGATGTGCAGAGGATCATCCATTACATTTGGCAACAAATCCAAGGGACGAGTAGTTGGAAGATGATTTGTGGTGCACAATGGCATAATTATGAAGAACGTGTCCCTGGTCACCAACTTGAAGCACAATCTTCTAAGTATAAGTCAGTTGAGTGAAAGTGGCTACATTGTCATTTTTGAAGAATTAGAGTGCCACATCATAGACAAAGTGACCAACATGACCTAGATCAGAGGCATCAGGAAAGGATGTCTCTACGTTGTAGATTGGTCGAGTGGAGAAGAAGGAACCTGCGTCATAGCGCACAGTTCTTCAGATGGTATAAATTGGTCGTGGCATAAAAGATTAAGTCACTTGAACTGCAACTCGATCAGACATTTGGCAAAACATAACTTAGTTGAAGGACTGCCATAGAAAAAGTTCCAAAGAGAAGGGGTCTGTAAAGCTTGCCAGCTCGGAAAACAGACAAGAGCCTCGTTCAAGAATAGGCAAGTTACAGCAAGCACTGATCAGATTCTAGAATTGCTCCACATGGATCTATTTGGACCAGTTACTCCGCCCACAATTGGAGGAAAGAGGTATACATTAGTAGTTGTTGATGACTACTCAAGATATACGTGGGTGGTGCTGCTCAAATCCAAGGATGAAGTAAAGCTTCAAATGCAAGAACTTCTTACCCGTCTTCAAAGTGACAAAGAGGTGACAGTCAAGAGGATAAGGTCCGATAATGGAACATAATTTTGTAATGGACCCCTCATGGATTTTCGGGCTTAGATTAGAATCGGGCATGAGAAATCTACTCCAAGAAATCCTCAACAAAATGGTCTTGCTGAGCGAACAAATAGAACACTAAAAGTAGTAGTGAGGACCATGCAAGTCGAGATCGATCTTGAAAAAATATTTTTGGGACAAGCCTTGATGACAGCCTGCTACACGCTAAATCAAAGTGCATTCAACACGCGGCTGCACAAGACTCCCTACGAGATATATAATGGTTGTAAGCCTTCTATAGATCATCTTTGTGTATTTGATTCTCCATGTTATATCCATAACAATGGGAAGTCCAAACTGAATACCTTCAGGCCTAAGGCTGATGAAGGAGTGTTCCTTGGTTATGGAAACCCTTTATACAAGGGATATAGTGTAGGGTTTTTCCGTGAACCGAATCACCAAAACCAAACTGAACCGGATCGATCTATGGATATTGCGCATAATTAAAATTCTCAAACCCCTAGCATGCTCCTATGAATTTAATACGAAGAATTGTGGATTGAGGAATTAACGTTATTCTGTCGAGTCTGATCCGATCTTTTGCGTTTGAATTCAAAATTCCAATTCAACCACACAATACGATTTTATCTGCGGAATCAGAAATTAGAACCCTAATTTCTTAAATAAAATCGAAAATAAAGAAAAGAAAGAAATAGGATTTCTGTTCTCCAGATCAGATCTTCAGGGCTGTGTCCCGGTGCTGGTCAGATCTACTACTGGTGAGGACTCCGTAGATCTGTGACTTGAGCAGGACCAGAATCGAAATTCTCCTCCCTCTCTCTTCAGGATCGGCGCCCCTCTCTCTCTCTCCTTAGGGTTTCAACTGATTTGAATCTTATGAAGTGGCTAGGGTTTCAGAGAGTGAGAGATCTATTTATAGACCTAGGGTTATAAAACCCTAGTGGGCTCCTGGGCTCAATTCAACACACTTATTGGGCCAGACCTGGGACCTAATGCAAATAATAAAGTGGGCCTATAAATTAATTAATTCCCATGTCCACAACCCAGGACACAATTAATTAATTAATATTAATTCTTTTTCACCACAGAATTAATACTGACCTACCCCTTTATTACCACGTTATGAGAACGGGTTGCATTAATTTAGAATCCCCATATTTAAGGTTACCGAACATCCATTAATTAATCGGAGCCTCTGACAAGCTCTAACTACAATTAATTAATATCTTATAATTCCTGAGTAGTACCACTCAAACCTTATCACTCGTGCCTGAACTTAATCAGCCTGCAGGACTTTGGCACGATGAATGTTATTGAGCTCATCAGGGAATGTCCCCATCCTAATACTCGGATATGGTTACCTAAGTCCAGTCTCAGGCGGTACTACACGAACTATTGTTACCCAAGATGCGGATATACGAGCACGTTACTTAGGCTCTCCACCATGGCAAGTCAAAGCAACAGTCAACCCGTGCAAACCCCTGAACCTTCGTTAGGGTTTGGACTCAATCAATATAATGAGATTTTTTATTCGCTGATGTCAGATAGACGAATATATCTAACGGCGGTGCATCAATACGCCACCTCTGCGTACCAGCATGTCAAGTAACCAAGACAGACTACTTATTCCGACAATGCCGCAGCCATCCAGACAGTCGTATCCTCATACGTTGTCTCGGTTGTGATCAAGTTTATGTATCACTAGGTCAAGTGATCATATTGTCTTCTGCGATCTACAACACGCCGTATGATCGTCCCTATCGGTGAGACAAGAGGATACCATTGTTCATACATGTAAGATTGTTAACAGATAGGAGAAATAAACTGTTGTATACTCATTGTAATAAATGCTTTCATTATACAAAACCCATCATATAGTGTATTCAATAAGGTCACCCAACTTGTGTAAAGAACATTACATGCTGTTTTTTATGAAGCTACTTTAGTGCGCAGGACACTTTAAGAACTGGGTCTGGAAAATCATGAGATCAAGGACGTCAAAGAGGAACCTGAAACTGATCTTGATCATAATCAAATAGTTCCTTTGACTAGATCTACGAATGATGTTCGTAAGACTTCAGTTGCCTCGGCTGAACTTCAAACAACCGAGAGGGCCATTGATTCTAATGTTATTGCTGAGGTCTTAAAATTTATAAACATTGAAGATCACAACGAAGAGAAGCGCCCTGAAGCCAATGCAACAGTATTGGAAGTAGAGCAACATGAAGCCAAGGAAGTCAACCTTGAAGCAGTTGAGAAAGCAGCTCCAACTGACAAGGAAGTTGCTGTGTAGGATCCAGTTCCAGAGCAAGGAGGTGAACCATCTCACTGAGAACCCCCAGCAGTTCAAACTGAGCTTACAGTTGCTCCAGTGGAGTCCATAGCTGTGAAAAAGCATAGTTGGCTAAGAGATAATCCTATAGATGCTTTTCTGGATTATTTTGGAAATCCTGTTGGAACAAGACAAGGCAGTGCCTTGATTTCCTGTTTCATATCCTTGATTGAACATGTGAAGATCGATGAAGCTCTTCAATCAACATATTGGATAAATGCGGTGCAAGAGGAACTTGGAGAGTTCACTCGCAACAATGTGTGGTATCTAGTGGATAGACCAACACATCAATCTGTAATTGGGACCAAATGGGTCTTCAAGAATAAAAGAGATGAGACTGGAGCCATCGTATGAATTAAAGCTAGATTGGTTTCCAAAGGATATGCATAATGCGAAAGGATAGACTTCGATGAAATGTTCGCTCCAGTTTCCAGACTGGAGGCCATTGCATATGCAGTCTATCATAACTTCACAGTTCTTCAAATGGATGTGAAGAGTACCTTCCTGAATGGCGAATTGAAGGAAGAGATCTACATAGAACAGCCCCCAGGTTTTGAGCATGGAAACCAAGTCAACAAGTTGATGAAAGCCTTGTATGGACTAAAGCAAGCTCCTAGCGCATGGTATAAAACTCTCTCTCAGTTTCTGCTCAAGAATGGATTCAAAAAGGGAACAATCGATCGAACCCTGTTCAAGATAAGAGACGGAGAGGACATCTTGCTTGTCCAAATTTATGTAGGCGATATCATCTTCGGCAGCAAGAATACCAGTTTATGTGAGAAGTTTGCGCAGTTGATGCAAAATAAATTTCTAATGAGTATGATGGGCAAAATGACGTATTTTCTTGGATTGCAAGTGGATCAGTCTGATGAAGGAATTTTCATTAGTCAGAAGAAATGTACTCAAGATTTGATCAACAAATTATTTCTTGAGGGGACAAAGTCCGTGAGGATTCCTATGAGGACCAGTTCTCATATCACTCTCGACGAAAAAGGAGAACTAATCAATCCAACTACTTATCGAGGGATCATCGGGTCATTGTTGTATCTAACTGCCAGCAGACCTGATATCAACTATGTTTTGGGAGTGTGTGCAAGATTCCAGATGAATCCAAAGAAGTCCCACATGGAAGCAGCAGTAAGAATCGTGAGATATCTTAAGAAGACTGAGTCTTTGGACATATGGTATCCCAAAACTGATGGAATAATGCTAAATGGATTCTCTGATTCAGATTTTGGAGGTTGCAGAATTGATCGGAGGAGCACAAGTGGAACGTGTCAGTTCCTAGGTCATAAACTGATCAGCTGGTTCAGCAAGAAGCAACATTTAGCGGCTACTTGAACCACCAAGGCCGAATATGTTGCAACCGCTAGTTGTTGTGCTCAAGTGTTCTGGATTAAGCAACATCTTAAGGATTATGGGATAGAATCTGGATGTGTGCTGATATATTATGATAACAATAGTGCGGTCTGCATATCGAAGAATCCAGTTCTTCATGCTCAGATGAAGCATATCGATATTCATCATCATTTCATCCGAGATCATGTTGAGAAACAAGATATATCCGTTGAATATATAAATATGGAGGACCCGTTAGCGGATATTTTCACCAAACCGTTACCCGAGGCTTGTTTCAAAGAGCTATGCATCAAACTAGGTCTTCTAGAGTTTGATAAAATCTCGAGGGACAAAGATGAAAATTGAGCTGTGAAAAACTGTTGGATTTTCAGTTAAGTTAGTTGTGCTTATTACAGAACAGTTTGCTCTACATTAAAGAAAAGGGAGAATGATTTTCGTTGATAAAATGCGGGGGATACATCATTCCAGACAAGAAAAATTAAAATTACACAAATTCAGAAAAAAAAAAATTGGAAGCAGTCAGCGGGTGGGCATCCGTCTTGATGGGTAGTAGTCGGTGGCAACCAGGTTCGGTCGATCCTAAGCGAAGAAAGGGATCTTTTTTCTCAATAAGCCAATTCAGCTGCATGTCGTACGGGACTGTGACCTTAGGCAGGTTTTGGAACGCCAACTTCAGGCGGTTAAAGATGAAAGCTACCCAGTCCACCTCGGCTTGGTCCTCGAATACCGTCATTGCCTTCCAGACAGGTGGTGTAAAGTCAGTGTCAAGAAGGGATTTGCAAACCACCATCTGATTAATATTGTCGGACACTTTATAGCGTGGAATGAGGAACCCGCTAGGTGCAGCTGGATGGAACCCAATGGCTGTTTCTCTCCATCATTAGCGTCCCGTAGTGAGGAAGATCAAATTCGGCAGCAAGATAGTCAGGAGACAAAAAGAACTTCTCCTCATTAAGATTGAAGTAGATCTCATCCTCAGTGACAGTGGAATTGTAAGCTAGCACCTTCAACGAATCCTTGTGAAAGGAATAGGGCTCCTTGATCACAAAGGATTCAAGCCCGGTGGCCTACAGGTTTTCTATCACTTTATCAAAGATGATCGGAGTTCTCCAGTATTCTCAATAGAACCCACCCAAATAAAGAATTTGTTCCTTTGGATGGAAATCCTCGCCATTTCTCTCGCAATATTAGGGGGAGAGTCCATTTTTTTAGATATGATTTTTGGAGCAAAGAAGTAGAATTGATATGAGATTATATCAAATGCTTCGTTGAAGAGATATTTATAGTCTCGACTTAGTGTATTAATCGAAAGGGTGTCAAGTCACTTTAATGCAGGACACGACTCTTCATGGTTGAGAGTCAGAATTTGATTAGTCAACATTGAATGCTCAACAACTGCATCGAGCCATCCATGAATGGACATGTGGCTAATAGGTCAGAAGGCTAAGAGTACTGAGTTAGTGATTGGTCGAACCGTGGATGTACGGTTTCCCAGACTACGCATTAAATTCTAAGGAAGAAGTTCAGGAACTGAGTGCTTACAAAACTGCACAAAGAAACTGTGAAGTGTCTCGGTTTTTAACTATGAAGATGGAGGACAGTTTCTAACTAGCAACTAGGGATGACACAGTTGCTCCGTTTCTCATTCAATGACAGTTGTTAACTGTCCTAAGCAGTTTAATAAAGTTTTGGGATAAGGAAAACTGTTGCTGGTCAAGGGCGCGAAGTTTGAATTTTGATGAAGTCGTTGGCTGCACGTCGCATTAAATGCAGGTAGCACAACAGCGTATTTTGCGGAGCGATGTAACCCATATCACACGCTCCTAAACAGCGTGCCAGAGGCGAACAGTCCCTTACGTCAGCCTAAATCTCAGTCGTCGATCGCGAAAAGGGGTTTCAATCTCAGCCATAGATCTTGTTCAGCAAATGATCATAAAAACCCTTCTTAAACCCTTCGCCGTCTTCATCGACTACATTGTTACTCGACTCTCTACTCTCTTCAACTCAACCTTCCAAGATTTCAAGCCTTCAAACCTTCATCAATCATCCACATTTTGTCTCCTAAACATGCTGAAAAAGAGAACCCAACGGACGGAAGGTCCAAGCACCTCAGATAACCCCGACAGATTCACAGTCACAGAAAAGACCCTCCATGCCGATTTGATCTGAATCGTGAGAGATGATGTTTACTCTTATGGAATCACCAAACAATAGATTCACGCATCACATGTTGTAAAGGAGAAGATATTAAATTTGAGGGATGTCACATCGATCTATTCAGATGATGCACTCACTACTGAACTTACGAAGAAGCTCCCGTCGAGAAATTGACGCATTTCTTGACTGCTTTCCCAAGGCGGTTCAAACCTTATCGCAATGCCGAGTTCTATGAACATGCAATAATTGACCAAGATCAACATTTTTTTAAGACGAGAGATGAAAATAAAGAGAAAAGTTGATCGTAATCTCATCGCCCAGTACCTTGATCTACCCAAAATAGGTGTCCATATCTTCAGTTATCTCGATGATGACAAGGATGTCATGAAGAATCCTTGGGCAAAGTGGAAGAAGCCTGATAATAAGGAAGGACTCAAAGTTGCAACAAAGGTGTCAAAACTGACGCTATTTTATAAGACACTCAGTGAGATTGCACTGAGAATTCTCTACTGTGGTGCTGGATCCTTCTCCGAATTAAGCTAGCCAAAGTACGCATTGATGATGGCACTTGACGATAGCCCGAGAGGCAACTGGGCTGAATATATATATGGACGCTTGTTGGAGAATGCTAAGAAAAACAAGGGCATCAGAAAAAGAAGGCAAATTTTCTTCGAGTGTCAATTTTAGCTTAAAGGTCAGTTACCTTCTCGAGAATGTGCTAGGTCTTCAATGAGAGGGGGAAGACCTTCTGCCATCGGATTTCATTCCACCGAAGAATCCAGTCTATCGTTCAATCTAAATAACTGATAGAGACGATGGAGAAGATGGGAATGACGATGGACACGACAGTTTTGATGATTAGGTGGCAGACATAGAGACAGAAGCCAGCATTGCTGTTATTCCACCAATTCAAGCTCCCCATACCACGAAGAAGCCGAAAGGAAGTGACTCCTCAGTTCCAGGAAAGAAGAAATCTATACTGATGCAGACCCAAGAAGAGCACGAGAAAAGGAAGAGGAGGAACAAAAGGAAGCAGATAGAAACCAACAAGCAAGAAGGATACAAAGAGCAGTGAAAGGAAAACAAACTGTCATTGAAGATCCTCAACCCAAGAAGAGGAAAAGAGCTAACTTTGAGGCATCTATGATAGATGATGCAAGGAAACTGCATTTCGATGATCTAGTTGGAGGAGTTGGTCAATCTTCAAGACCACATGAGACAGTTCGAAACCCATAGCTCATGTCTGATGAAGCTTTCAATCGTCTACAGGTTGAGGCTCTTGGAATTCAAACCATTGATGAGCGAGTAGAGTTTGAAGAGATGGTATGCAGTTCCTTAGATTCTGAGAAAACCATATCTTAAAGGCAAGAACAACCCGAGGATGGCCAAACTGCATCAAATGTCTCAAATGAGCAAGAGGCATCCACTCAAGTAGCAGAGCAAAGTGATATTCCCTTCTTGGATTTAGGGGGAACTAATCAGGAAGACTTCCCAGAAGAAACTACTAAAAACAGAGGAGAGTCTACCCTGGAGCGCATCCAAAGGTAAATAAATGAACAGCTTGCTGGCCCGGAGAGACTGGATGTCCTTAAAAGAAATAGAATGCCAAATTTGAAAGGTTCAGGAGAAATCTCTATCAACTGGAGGAAGAGAAAGAAAAGGAGCTTGAGAGGTTAAGGAAAGAAGAAGAGGAAAGATAGAGGAAAGAAGATGAAGCTACACTAGCAGCAGTTATTCAACTCTCGCTAAATTTAACACTTCAGGAAACTGCTGAGCTAGCCCTTGAAATCATTTTTGAACGCTCAATTTACAATGTGTCAAGTCTGCTGAAGAATATTCCGCGAAGAAAGCTCAAAAAGTTAGCGAAGAAGAGGAAGAAATGCAAAGGCTAGAAAGGGCTGTTGAGCATAGAAGACTTGAAGTCGCTGAGAAAAAGATGAAAAAGGAGAAAGCAGTAGCAACAGCTGAAAGAGAAAGGCAGGAGGCGGAGGCTACAGCAGCTAAAGCAGAAAGGGCAAGGCAAAAGGCATAGGCAGCCGCTAAACTAAGAAGAAAAGAGGAGGAAGAAGCAGCTAAAATTGTTCATCAATTGGCGCTGGAAACTGCCCAGAAAGAAGGAGACAATAGGACAGTTGTTACTATCATTGGCGAACAGTCTATCGTTCTTCATGAAGAAACCATGTCTCCCAATCCCATCTCAGTTGGCATTCCCACCATAATCCTGACCAGTGTTGTGCAAAATGCTATCAACCAAGCAGTAAACCAAGCAGTGAGCCACCAAGTCGAGACGTCCATGGATACTCTGGTTGATATTGTCAAAAAGGGGGATGAGATGAGAGATGAGCAAATGCGGATGCAGATGCAGATGCATCAAATGAAAGAGGCCAGGGAAGAACAGTTGATGTGGATGATGGAAATGGCCAAAAACATAGCCAAACAGACTGGATCTTCATCCTTCTCCACTCTAGAAAAATCGAAGGATAAAGATAAACTCGAGTAATGGAGTGCTGAAAATATTGTTTTTGTATCTTTTATTGTAGTTTTTCGCTTTTCATGTACCTTGTATTGAACATATTTAATGAAAGGTCAAAAACTGTTGGTTTGAAGACAACTTCTCATTGTCTCTTAGCTTAGATGCTTTTTACTTAGTTGAACTCACATATTCCAGTGTGATCAGCACATTGCTTCTCGCTCTAATTCGATTTATATTAATCGAGTAATATCTCTCTGATTCAGGGGGAAGATCAATTAGAGTAGGTCGAGTTTAGAGGAAGCACAGTTCTGAGTAGTGTTAGAATTTCATACTTTGTAAACTAAGAGCAACTGCATCCTCATTTCGACTTAGATGATATAGTTTTGACAACATCAAAAAGGGGGAAATTGTTAGGAGTTGATGTAGAAATCCCACCATTAATTTGATGTTTTGATGTGTCAAAGTTGTATACTAAGGTTTAGTCCTTAGAGTTATAAATTCATGTAATCATTGTATAGGATAATCGAGTTGTAATAGTTCGGGTAAAGCAAACTGCCAAAAACTGTGAAGACAGTTCAAGAAGCAAACATGCTAGAAAACTATGAAGACAGTTTAAGAAGCAAACAAGCAAGAAAATTGTGAAGATAGTTTAAGAAGCAAGGAGCCGAGAAAACTGTGTAGACAGTTTTAAAATGTCAATGAAGGAATAGCGATGAAAACTATGGACACAATCTTTTGGAGAAACTATCAAGAGGCACTTACAGTCTCAGACCCGCACAGTTTCATGCAAAAAGAAACACGTGAAAAGCATGGAGTCTAGCAATCATAAAGAGCATTGAAGACTCAATGATAAGGGACAAAGATACAAATAGTTATGACTGCAGTACAACGTTGTTCAAGTCTGATACAACAAGACAAAACTGTCTCTGCAAAAAGCATGGCAGTGTTCAGAAAAGGCTGAGGGGAAAGTCTGCTATAACAGAAAAGAATGGTCATCGATTTGACATCATTCAAATTGTCTCTACTGGATACTTACTGGAGATTCAACTATAAATAACAAAAGGACAAGACTACAAAAGCTCTCGAACATCCAAATTAAAATGTCCTTACTCTGCCAAATTTAAAGCTCAATCATTCAAAGTTCTCAAGCGAAAGGCATTAACTCCGTGTGTCATTTATTGAACAAGAGGCATTCGTGCTTACTAAATCTTCTGTGATTCACCGTGTGACCTTTAGTACACGAGGATTAAGTCTTTTGGCTTAGTCTTTCTTATTGGTGTTCTTGATTTTCAAGTAAGAACATAGCAGCCTGGTTCTCTAAATAGGAACGGGTTCTTACGGGCGATTTCCAATTCTCGAGCATTTTGTGAAAAACTCAACCATCCATCCATCGGAGAAGGAGAAGGGAGGTTTGTCATTCTTATTGGTGTTCTTGCTTTTCAAGTAAGAACATAGCAGTCTGGTTCTCTAAACAGGAACTGGTTCTTACGGGCGATTTCCAACTCTCGAGCATTCTGTGAAAAACTCAACCATCCATCCATCGGAGAAGGAGAAGGGAGGTTTGTCCTTGTTGGGAAATTATTCCTAAATATCCCTTAGGATCGTATTGTAAAAGGTTTTGTTGGATCTAACCTTAGTAGAATTGGTCGATCAATTGCTGAATTCTAGTATAGTCTAGCAACTCTTGTAATGTCATGTATAGGCTAAAGTATAGAGTTGTAATAGATTAGACTGCTAGAATCAATCCTAGCAGGTTGTGGCTGCAAGAGATATTAGCAGACGAAGAAGACTGCTAGAGATAATAGCCGCCAAGTGCTAAGGAGGGATTGCTGAAGGCGTTAGCAATCCTATGTCAAATAAAAGACTGCTAGAATGAAGTCCTTAGCAGTTAGAAGAGGAAGTAGTTGCTAGAAGAAGATTAGCATTTGCTAAGAGCAAAGTGAAGCGGAATGCTGAAGGAGTCAGTATTCGCTAGCAGGTAGCAGATTGTTAAAAGCGTTAGTAATCGAGAGTCAAAGGCATCAAGGGCTAAACATAAAAAACTGATGAGCAGTCAGCAGTCCGATACTTGTCTAGCAAATTTCTAGGAAGGCTTAGCAAGGCGATATAGCAAACAACGACTGCTACACTGCCGTTCTGACAGACGTACACACAAAGGACAAAACTTTCCCAAAGTAGGTCGGAAAGTACTGTACGACGCCAGAAAGGACGGATGAAGTCAAACCACTCTTGGACGAAGGAGACGTTGTGTCTAACGGGTATGGAGATTCAAAGTTTGAATCTCCAGGTATAAAAGACAAGTCCAGAAATGAGAGACGACTACTGCTTCCTTTACTCACGAGCTAAGGAACTTCAACCTTATCTGAAAAAGCATTAACAACGAGATTCCTTTGACAACAAAAGAGTGAGAAAGTAGTCAGTTGAGAGCACGAGATAAAAGTGTATTCAAAGCTCTTAACAACCAGGAGTGTCTTCCATTGAATATCTGACACTGCCTTTAAGAGATTCCTTGACTTTGCTCAAGAATCTTCAATCATTGGGATACTTTCCATCCTAGGAAGCATCCAGCAGTCACATCTCTAAAAAGAGATTGACTACGATGGGCATTTTGCCAAAACCAAACAAGTTCAGAAGAGAACTTTAAAAGCTCCCCCTAGCAGCGAAGGACAAGTTTTACGAAGGTGCCTGCCCTTGACTTGGCCGTAGCTGTGGACTGAGAAGAACGAAGTAACAGAGGATAGCTTTGCTGTGGCAGCTCGAAAGCTCACCGCCTACAGCAAATGTTTGGTGAATCCTTGTATTTCGTATATCTTTTTAGTGAATTCCTAGCGTTTTGGCTAAGGAGTGGACGTAGATCGATTTGATTGAACCACTATAAATATTGTGTCTGTTTACTATTTTATTGCTTACTGTTTCTTGTGTTTGATTTGAAACCTAGCAATCAAAGTGCTAGAGTATAACTGTAAGAAACCCTAAGTGCAAGCCGAGCTAAACAACCTTGATAAAGAACCTAACTGTGCAAGTAAACTTTATTATTCCGCTGCATTTCGTGTGTGTTTATTGTATTCACCACGACGACTCTGATCTCGGGACAAACAAGTGGTATCAGAGCAGGAGGTTTAAAGACCGACTTCTTCAGAGTCGCTTTAAGACTAGATCTAGTTCTTCCTTGCGCTGTAATTTTGTTTCTTCTGTTTGTCTAGCTCAGGTTCAAAGTTTGACAAGATGAACCATACCTTGCCCAAGTATACAAAGGAGAAGTTCAAATCATGGCAGAAGATGGCCATCATATAGCTTCAAAGCATTCATCCTGAGATGGCGGATGTTCTTGAGAAAGGTCCAATTAAAATTATGAAAGCTAACGCTTTTATAGGACAGGTTGCTGAAGGACAACCACCACAACCTCAAATGATCCCAAACCCATTCGAGGAGTATACAATAGAGGATAAGAAGCGAGCTCAGCTGGAGCATCTAGAAAAGAAGCTTATCCTTGATTCTTTGCCTCCGTTGATGGCAAATAAAGCCTTGGACTTTGATACAGCCAAGCAGATGTGGGATTATGTCTCTGAATCCTCCCAGGATACCGACCAAATGAAGTGCAAGAAGCTTCAGGTAGCTGTTGACAAATATGAATCTTTCTCTATGCATGCAGGAGAATCTATTCAAGCAATGGAAGAATGGTTCAACACTATTGTTGGAGAGCTTCGCAACCTAGGAAAGACATATGACAATGGGGAGATGAACAACAAAATTATTTATAAACTCTTCCCAAGAGAAGACTGGTTCGTGAAGATGACAAGTTTGAGAGAGAAGGACCTAAGTAACATGTCAACATCCAAGTATTTGCTCAATTTAAAACTCACAAGTTTATAATCCAGCAGTCAAAGAAGAATGAAGCAGTCGTAGCACAAGCTCAATCGACACCCACTGCTAAGTCTGAAGACTTAGCATTCTTCGCTAAGAGAGATCCCAGCAAATGGAAGCTCAAGAAACCTTTACGTGGTGAGAGATCTGCTCCAGCGTCGCCAGCAAAGGAGGGTGTTTGAACCTCAGGTTCCCAACCTGTTGATTTAAAGATCATCGAGCTAGAAGAGCAGATGAGAAAGCTTCAGAAGTTGATTCTGGAAGCTAAAGCCGAGAAAGAAGCCAAGGAAGCTAAGCTCTCTTCATCATCCACCTGTTCAGCAGAGCAAAAGCCTAGGACATGCTTCGAGTGTGATTTGCCAGATCATGTCAAGCACGAGTTTCCGAAAGTCAGCAAAGAGGAGAGAGAGCGCCTGAAGCAAAGATTTGATAGACATGCTGTAAAAGCCGTAACCAAGGCATTGCGGACAAGGAATGAGGTACCCGCTATCCCAGATAATGATGAGGAATATTGCTATTCCTCCGAAGAAGATGATGAGAAAGCCATGCTCGTGCTAATGGCAAATATTGTTGAGGATGCTGATGCGGATGCTGAGCAGCCTGCTGAATCGGCTCTAGCAATCGAAGCTCAGGAGGTAACTTCTATGAGTATTTCTTTTCCAGCTATCATGCATCAAATAGAGGAATCTACTTCCTTAGATTCTGAGGATGATTACCTTACTAGACTATCTTTAGAGTTTTCAAAGATGTATGAAATGAAAGATGCTATAGTAGGAGAGAACACTTCGCTACAATTGAAAGTCACATCTTTGACCAATGAAGTCGAAAGACTAAGGTCCAATAGCGATGAACTCTCGAAACTCAAGGATGACATCTCCAAACTTTTTGAAGATTTTCAAAACCTTGAAATGGAGAATCACGCTTTGAGAAACAAGGCTAGTAAGGAATGTATTTGCACTTATACTACTAGCAAAGCAGTACTAAATGCCATGGTGAGCCAACAAAGATCTCATAGTGATAGATCTGGGTTAGGCCTTAGTAGTATTCAAGCTTCTAGCAAATCCTCTAAGAAGGGTGCATTTAATAAAGCAGAAAATTCTAAGCAGAGAAAGATTCAATTTGTCTCTGATGGAAAGTTATATGCTAAAGAGGATACTAAGGGAAAGATGAATGCTAAATCCTCAAATGCTAAGCAGGGGGAAAGATATAAGCAGAGTGCATCTACTGAACCTCAGCAGAGGAATCAGAAATCGCATGCTAAGCAGGCATATGCTAGACCTCAGAAGAGGACACAGCAAGCCAAAGCTAAGAAGACTGCTAAGCAGTCATTCCCAGCAGTGTCGAGAAGAAATGCTGAGCATTTTGTTCACAATGCTAGGAAAGCAAATCCTTCCTTCCACAATGGCAAGCAGGATCACTATCATGCTGTAAGACCATAATATCACTCTTACACACCACATAGGAGGAATACCTATATGAGGCCTGAGTCCAAACCATTTCCATTTCAAAGGACTAGGAAGGCTAAGCACACAACCACTCCTAGATTTAATTATGCAAAGCATACTTATCCTAAGGTCGAGAAGGTTTTGAAGGGTGAGATCAAGAAGAAAATCTTGAAGATCACCAAGATGTGGGTTCCAAAAGGAACCATGATCCACGCTAATCCCGCAGGACCCGATGCTAAGCGGGTACCTAAATCAACTTGCTGATTGTTTTGCAGGATCAGAGTCCATGTGCTAAGACATCAAGTATGTCAAACGAATGGATCCTTGATAGCAGTTGTTTAGCCCACATGACGGGGGATGAAGAGTTGTTCTCTGACATCCAAAGATTTTATGGCCCCACAGTCATGTTCGGTGACAATAGCAAAGGCAGAGTGGTTGGGAGAGGGTTCATAGAGCGAAATGGACTAAGGATTATCAATGTTGCACTCGTGTCCAATCTCAGGCACAATCTGCTAAGCATTAGCCAGCTATGCGAAAATGGGTACACTGTCTCTTTCGTTAATACTGGATGTTCTATTGCTGACAATGACATATATTGTTGATTGGCAAAGCAGTCAACAACATTCATGCTTCGTAGCATTGAGCAAGGAAGAGACAACTTGGCTATGGCACAAGAGGTTAAATTATCTGAATTTTAAAACCATTAACTATCTTGCCGAGAATAAGCTTGTTGTAGGTCTTCCTGCTGAGACTTTCTGCAATGAAGGTGTGTGCAAAGCTTGCCAGCAAGGGAAGCAGACCAAAGCATCAATCAGATCCAGCCCGGAGAAGGCCACCTCAGAAAGGATCCTAGAGCTCTTACATATGGATCTATTTGGCCCAATCACTCCAACCACTTTAAGTAAAAAAGTTTATACACTTGTGGTTGTTGATGACTACTCCAGGTACACGTGGGTTCGATTGCTAAAGACCAAAGACAAAGTAAAGCTCATTGTTCCGGAGCTAATCCTCAAGGAGCAAAATAGCAAAGATGTTAGAGTCAAGAGGATTAGATCAGACAATGGTGATGGATTTATATACTGAAAGCATTATGATTGGTATATTATGTACAAGGTCGATTGGTTAATATACTGGGAATCATAAATGTTGTATGTTCATCTGCTGTCTGAATTAACAAACATGTGTCGCAAACACAATTATCCTCTTATCTCGTCTATAGGGAGATCATACGATGTGTAGTAGATCACGGAAGATCATATGGATCGTTTGACCTAGCGAGATATAAATGATTATCACAGCTGAGACAGTTCCAGCGATAAACTGTCGGTGTAGGCTGCAGCATACGCGATACTAAGCATCTTATCTTGGATGGCTTGGTATGCTGGTGTGTGGCACACATTGATAAGGACTTAAGTCGAGATTGATTCTTTTATCTGACATTAAAAGAATCTAGATCTCTATGGATTGATGAGATCCTAAGCCTATATGAAGGTACAAACGTATATGCAGATTGTGTATTACTTTGAGTTGCAGTGAAAGGCTCTGGTTGAGCTTGTATATCTGTATCTTGGGTAATAGCAATTTGTGTATGACTGTCTGGTACTGGAACTAGGTAACCACATCCAGTATAGGATGTTGACATTCCCTGAGCAGCTCAAAAGGTTCGTTATGTTAAAGTCCTGCAGGCTGATTAAGTTCAAGCACAAGTGAAAAGGTTTGAGTGGATTGACTCGGGAATATAAGATGTTAATTAATTAAATAGCTTGTCAGAGCTTAAATTAATTAACGAATCTTTGTAACCTTAAATGTGGGGATAAACCGAGCCCATGCAACCCGTACCTCAAAACGTGGTAGCAAATAGGTAGGACAGTATTGATTCTCTGGTGGAATGAGTCAATATTAATTAATTAATTATATTCTGGGTTGAATATGGGAATTAATTAATTGATAGGCCTTATTTGCTATTTGCATTCTGGTCCCTGGTCTGGCCCATGAAACTCAGGCCCTATTGAAGTCCAGTATTTTCCTATAAATAGGCCTCAGTTCCTCAGATCTCAACACACCACAAGATCATAAGTTGCACACAGCAAACCAGAATTTAGGAGTTGTGGTGATCGGCTAGATTTGAGAAATAAGGAGGAAATTATGCATCTCAGTCGGGCAAGGAATCTGAAATGAATCTTCACCAGATATTCAGATTGAGTTGGGATACCGATCAGAAGATCAGATCAGGAGGATTATCTTCTTTCTTCTCTCTCCTTGTTTTTGAAAATTACATATTAATTTTCATAGATTTATTTCCTCAATCTGTTAGGAATAAAATCTTTGTGCGTGGGAAAAAGATCAAGAGGAATCTTCGCGCACTCGTTCTTCACGGTTTCGCAATCCAGGTATTCCGGATAAACCTTCTTTGTGCATAATCAATAGGAGCATGCTAGGAATAATCATAGGCATAACAATTTATTTTCGCTATTCCAATTAACAATCCGGGCAAACGGACTTCGTGATTCAGTTCACGAATCCCTTCAAATGGAACCAAGTTTTGCAACGGGGTTTTGATGGATTTCTGCGCTGAAGCTGGTATCGGGGATGAGAAATCCACTACTAGGACCCCCCAGCAGAACGGTCTAGCAGAGAGAAGGAACCAAACGTTTAAGGAAGCAGTGCGATCTATGCTAGCTGATTCCGATCTGAGTGCTAAGTATTGGGGCGAAGCAGTCATGACAGCCTGCTATACATAGAACAGGAGCGCAATCAATGGCAGATTCAATATGACTCCTTATGAAGTGTACAATGGTCGTAAGCCTTATATTACTCATCTTCGTGCTTTTGATTTGACATGTTATATTCATAACAATGGAAAGTTGAATCCTAATACTTTTGGTCACCCATCTCACAAAAGCTATAGAGTATTAAACAAGACGACCGGTGTTGTGGAAATAACATGAAATGTTATTTTTGATGAGTCTATCTTAGTGCGCAGAGTCATAAGAGAGAAAGTGATGATTGATCATGAGACTAATGATGTCCATGGTCAATCGATCTTGAATTTTTTCGAAAATATGCATATTGACCCGATTAAGTCTATGAGTGATTACAATCCAACCCAGACGCACTCAGCAGGTGACCAGACTGCTGATCGGGCCAGTGATGCTAACGATAATGCTGAGGCCACCAATCTGATTTATCTTAATGATACTTTGGATATCTTGGGATCGCTTATTAAAGACGATGAGGAGATCCTAGATCCAGCAAGGTGCTGAAGACGGCATAGGCGCTGGTGATGATGTTTCCAAAGTCGTTGCTAAGCATTTGGAGAATACTGAGGTTCAGGCTGCTGAAGTTCCAGATGCCGAGTTGCAAGTTGCTGAGATTCCTGATGCTGAAAATCAGAATGCTCAGATCCAGAATGCTAAACCCCCGGAGATTGCTGAGAAAAATGTTGTAGCAGTTAACAATCCAGCAGACGAGGCCGATGATAATTTTCCAGAATCTAGCAATCCGTAGCCAAAGTGATTACGCTATCATCTTTTAGATGATGTCCTTGGTGACATCAATGATCCTATTCTGATGAGACAAGACAATGCAATGCTAGCGTGCTATATTTCGCACGAGGAGCCTACGAAGGTTGAAGATGCTCTACGATGTCCAGATTGGTTGAATGCTACGCAGGAAGAACTAGAAGAGTTCACGCGCAATCATATGTGGGATCTAGAAGATAGACCAGAGCATCAGCGTGTTATTGGAACCAAGTGGGTGTTCAAGAACAAGAAAGATGAGTCAGGAATGGTCATCCACAACAAAGCTTGTCTTGTAGCAAAGGGCTACATACAATGCAAAGGAATAGACTATGACGAGATGTTTGCTCCAGTAGCCCGACTGGAAGCTATTCGCTTATTCCTAGCATATGCTGCACATCATGAGTTCTCTGTGATGCAAATGGATGTGAAGAGCGCCTTTATTAGTGGTGAGCTCAAGGAGGAAGTTTACGTTGAGCAACCACCAGGCTACGAGCAGGGAAATCAAATTTATAGGCTAAGGAAATCCCTGTATGGCTGGAAGCAGGCACCAAGAGCATGGTATGGAACATTGTCTAAGTTTTTGCTAGCTAATGGATTTAAGAAATGAAAGATAGACCAAACTCTTTTCCGCATTAAAGATGAAGGAATCATGCTGCTCGTACAAATTTATGTTGACGACATCATTTTTTGGATCAAAGAATTCAAATTTATGCGACAAGTTTTTAAAACTTATGACGAGCAATTTCCAGATGAGTATGATAGGGAAGATGTCGTATTTTCTAGTACTTCAAGTCCAGCAATCAAGCAAGGGGATATTTATTCACCAGAGGAAATACACTCGCGACCTGATTGCTAAGTATTGTCCGGAGAAGATGAAAAGCTTAAGGATTCCAATCAGCACAACTTGTATAGCCGCGCTTGAAAAGGAAGGAGATGACGTGAATCCTACTTTATATAGAGGTATTATCGGTTCACTGCTTTATCTCACAGCTAGCAGACCAGATATATCGTATGCGGTTGGTTTATGTGCGAGATATCAAGCAAACCCCAAGAAGTCGCACCTGGACACTGCTAGGAGGATTGTATGATATCTCAAATGCACTGAGGGTCTAGGAATTTGGTATCCAAGGTCAGATGGTTTAGCATTGAGTGGTTACTTAGATTCAGACTTTGGAGGGTGCAAGATTGATAGGAAGAGCACCAGCGAGACATGCCAATTCCTCGGACACAAGATCGTTAGCTGGTTTAGTAAGATGCAGCACTCAGTGGCTACATCTACTACTGAAGCAAAGTATGTAGCAGCTGCTAGTTGTTGTTCGCAAGTCTTGTGGATTCAGCAACAATTGCAAGATTATGATATTCCTTCTGATTGTGTGTCGATCTACTGTGACAACAATAGTGCAATGTGCATAACGAAGAACCCAGTTCATCATTCGAGGACAAAGCATATTGATATCCGACATCACTTCATCAGAGATCATCAAGAGTAGAAGGATATCGATGTCTAATATATATGCACAGAAGAACAGATTACGGATATCTTCACTAAACCGCTAGCAGAGGCCAGATTTAAAGAATTATGCATCAAGTTAGGCCTTATGGAGATAGACGATGCTATAGATGAATGAGGTGTTATTCTCATTCTTTCTGGATCCCTTGAAGACTTGAAGGAAATGGAGAAACGTATCCAAGCTTACGTTTGTAGACTGCTAGATCTTGATGCTAAGTCAAGACTACTGAGCAAATAGCACAGGAGTGCTAAGTCCAAGCTCTTAGCATTCCCAGATGTGTTTGATATTTGAAATATTCTTTGAAGGTTGCTAGAGGATTTGGTTGCTGAACCCTTAGCAGACTATATCTGTATGAATTGAGTGCTGAATCCAAACTCTCAGCAGACTCATAAGCATGCTAAGGATTTCCTATGATAGTAGACTACTAAGTCCAACCCGTAGCAGTCTCCACCACGCAAAGGAGGTCAGACGCGGGATGAATTTGAAATTCAAATGGGACGTGCATTTAATGCGTGCAGACGGCGGCGACGAACCAGGGAGTGACACATCATGGCACTCGAGTTTGTAGGGGTGTGGGTCACCATACGAAACGTCCTCGCGAAGCCTAGTCATCGATTGGATCTGAAGAAGAGTACCCTAACCGTCAGATCTTTACCCGTAAGGTATATACATTTCTCTCACTTGACTTCCTTCACTTTACAGAAATCCAAATCCCTCATCCCCAAGCCTTCAAACTTTTGAGCTCTCAGAAATTTCCCAGAATACCTTCTCAAATTTTCAAAGTTTCTCCACAATCAATGGCTGTTAATCCTGATTCCCCCACCCAATCTCCTCATTCTGAACCATCTAGCCATACAACCTCTTCGGATTTGCCTGCTAACTCCGGTACCCCTATTCAATCCCTTACTTCCACCATAACTCTTCATTAGAGATGGGCTCCAGAATACACCAGTGTTGTCAAAAAGGAAGATGTTGAGGACAACATCTCATACGGTCAATTGGTGACGCTCGCCAAGACCAAGGCTGAGTCCAACCTTTCGAATAAGCAAAGGCGTGTAGCACAGATAATGAAGGATAGGATCTTATATACCCCCCTCGCCGCCACACAATTTTCAGAATGGCTCATGGACATTCTTGAAAAAGTATGGGTTATTGGATACTTGTCTGCAGAGCCATCGTGGTTTCACCCACATATAGTTTCCGAGTTCTATGCTAGGACGGTACTGGAGGAGCCTTCTAAAAAATCTTTCAAGACCTCGGTGTTCGGTACAAAATTGGAGGTGAATGCCGATATCCTTGCTGCCAAGTTCGGGCTTCCCAAGGACGGTGTTCACATTGCTCAGTATAAGCTGCATGATCAAGCAGAGATGGAGAAGAGATGGATAGTGTGGAAGAAGATGGAGCTGGTGAAGGACAACAAATGCCAGCCGATCACCTTCAAGCCCGCGCACCCTATCAACCAATTCCAGGGGGAATTCAAGCTCCTTGCTGAGCTGGTGATAAAAATGTCCTAGTGCGATGTTGGTTCATACTCCCAGATGTTTGCTCACCTGTATGCTATGATGATGGCCCTGGTGGATAAGGTGAAGGGGAACTGGGCCGAGTTTATCTATGGAAGGTGGCTAGAACATGTGAAGAAGAACGTGACCGTGAAGAGGGATGTCACGTTCTCTTCGAATGTGAATTTTGGGTTCAAAATAAGTAAGTTCATTGAAATTTTCTTTCACAAGAAGAGACTGGATGCAGGGGAGAGGTTGCTACGCACGGACTTCATTCCCCAGACAAGGAAAGCAATTGCTGCTCCCGATGCTAGCCGCCCGAGGATACTGAAGGGAACTTCAAACATGGACGCCACAATTCCTATTTCCCAGAGCATCCTGAGGCTGGTGAGCTAGCATTCCAGCAGCTGGAGCACACCATAGCTATGACTTTGGATGAGATAACGGCTGCTCGAAAGGAGGCAGAATAGAAAAGTGCTTTGAGGAGCTAGAAGAGATTGAAAAGCTCGAGTTGGGAGGAGATGTCCCGGTACTAACTACTCTACTAGATCCTCTGGCGGCTAAAATTCCTTTCCGCACAGAAATTACTACGCCCGAGAGGAGGAGGACTAGGAGACGGACTCAGAAGCCACTGGATCCGACCTCTAAGGATGTCCTTGTTGAGCCTGAAAAGAAGCACACAAGGCGGAGGTTGGCAAAGAAATCGGAGCAGGAGAAAGTAGCTGCTGTAGGGTTTTCCCGTGAACCGAATCACCAAAACCAAATTGAACCGGATCAATTTATGGATATTGTGCACAATTAAATACATAATAAACCCTAGCATGCTCCTATGAATTTAATACTCAGATTTTTGGATTGAGGGATTACCGTAACTCCGTAGTGTCTGATCCGATCTTTTGCGTTTCAACTTGCACCTTTAATTCAAACCACGCAATCCGATTTTAGCTGCAAAAATAGAAATTAGAACCATAATTTCTTAGAATAAAATCAAAAATCAAAAGAGATAGAAAGAAGTTTGTTGTTCTCCAGATTAGATCTTCATATCTGTTTCCCGGTGCATTCAGATCTGCTACTGCTGAGGATTCCACAGATCTGTGCTTTGAGCAGGACCAGAATTCAAAATTCTCCTCCGTTTCTCTTTCAAGATCAGCGTCCACTCTCTCTCTCTCTATGTTTAGGGTTTTTCAACTGTGTTACAACTTATGAGAGAGAGCTGTCTATTTATAGACCTAGGGTTGTAAACCCTAGTGGGCTCCTGGGCTCAATTCAGCACACTTTCCTTAGGCCAGACCTGGGACCTAATGCAAATAATAAAGTGGGCCTATAAATTAATTAATTCCCATGTCCACAACCCAGGACACAATTAACTAATTAATATTAATTCTTTTTCACCAAAGAATTAATACTAACCTACCCCTTTATTACCACGTTATGAGAACGGGCTGCATTAATTGAGAATCCCCATATTTAAGGTTAACGAACATCCATTAATTAATTGAAGCTTCTGACAAGCTCTAACTACAATTAATTAATATCTTATTATTCCTGAATAGTACCACTCAATCCTTATCACTCGTGCCTGAACTTAATCAGCCTGCAGGACTTTGGCACGATGAATGTTATTGATCTCCTCAGGGAATGTCCCCATTCTATTGCTCGAAAATGGTTACCTAAACCCAGTCTCAGGCAGTACTACACGAATTGTCGTTACCCAAGATGCGGATATACGAGCACGTTACTCAGGCTCTCAACCATAGCAAGTCAAAGCAACAGTCAACCCGTGCAAACCCTTGAACCTTCGTTAGGGTTTGGACTCAATCAATATAACGAGATCTTGTATTCGCTGATGTCAGACAGACGAATACATCTCACTGCGGTCCATGAATACGCCACCTCTACGTACCAGCATGTCAAGTAACCAAGACAGACTACTTATTCGAACAATGTCGCAGCTATCCGGACTGACGTATCCTCATACACTGTCTCGGCTGTGATCAGGTTTATGTCTCACTAGGTCAAGTGATCATACTGTCTTCTGCGATCTACAACACGCCGTATGATTGTCCCTATCGGTAAGACAAGAGGATTCCATTGTTCATACATGTAAGATTGTTAACAAATAGGAGAAACAAACCATCTTATACTCATTATAATAAATATTTTAAGTATACAAAACCCATCAGCTGCTAAGGAGACCACAGAGCAGGAGGAGAAAGTAGCTGCTAAGGAGACCACAGAGCAGGTGACTGCAACTCCACAAGCAGAAGGACAGGAGCAAGGTAGTCCCTTGTCCTCCAACCTTTATCTAAAAGGTTAAAGGGAATCAATGAAAGAAAGAGGAGAGCTGAGCAAAGGGTGAAGGAGCAGACATCATATAAGAAGATGCTCGAGGAGATGATGTTCGAAGCTCGTGATCAAAACTTGGAGAACATCAAGAAGGCTGCCGATGAACGTCCTGCAGCAAAGAGGGTCACTCAGATGTTGGAGCGGGCAGCACGGGAGGCTTCCCAGCTAGCAAGCAAAGCAGAAAAGCAAAAAAAAAGGAAAAGGAAAGGAAGGTGGAAGGATCACCGTGACTATTCCCAAGGTGGATGCTAGCGGAGCGATTGTGCCGGGGGTGGAGGCACTGTCTGATAAGGCTTTTCATCAAATGCTGCATGTTGGAACGTTCAATGTGCCGGAACAGACTAAAGGGAAAGGTGTTCAGATCCAAGCACCAAATGAACAACCCAGCAACAGCAGCAACAGTTCAAATGATGATATGCCATCCAGGGATAGAGATGCTGGCCCTTCCAGAGCAGGACAACAAGCAGATGATGAGGTTGAGAGTGCTAAAGAGCCGCACGTTGAGCAGACTGCTAACGTTGCTGGAGGTCAGGGAGCTGAGCAGGTTGCTAGCATCCCCGAAAGGATTGAAAGCACACAAGCAGAGGAGATGGTCAGCAGGGAGACTCCAGCAGGATACGATGATGCTTACTCTGAATCATATTCTGATGATGAATCTGAGGATGTCTATGATGCACGCTTCCTAAGGAAGATCAACAGAAGAGCAGACAGCCACCTACGAGTACCCTTCGATGGTCTTCCAGGGCCCCGATTTAAGCTGAGAAGGATTGCTCAATGGTGTGCCCCTGTTCACATTAAGGAGGAGGCGAGCGGAGACGTACTTCAGATGCTGTCGGAGATCGAAGAATTCATATCGACAGAAGTTGAAAGGGACTTAGCCTATGTTTTCTATGGAGAGATAGATAAATCGACGGAGCAAGGGAAAATTCTAGCCGCAGAGCTGAGGAGATGGAAGTTTATTGACTATGTGACGCATCAACTATGCCTTGAGGAAAGTATGCTAGTCACAACTGCTCGGGGCTTGAATTTCTAGAGGAGGGAAGAGGCATGGGCGAATGACTGGGTTGATCAAGTAGTTGGATCCAAGCAATACTCAGATAAGCAAGTCATTGCTAGACTATAGGCGATCCGTGCTCACCGACTGTTCTCCAACTCAAAGTCATTGTCGCCATCATCATTTTCCCCAGACGGTTACTCAGATGCCAGGATCGAACTTTCTAAATGCCAAGCTAGGATGGCTGCTGAGTATCGTCACCGTCAAGCAGAGTATGAGGCCCAGAAGAAAGCAAGGATGAAAGCCAGGAAGGCAGAGATGATTGCTGAACGAGAGGCTGCTGAGCTCACTGAAAAAGACAGAATCATTGTCTTTTTCATGGACCTAGATATTCTTAGCGTTATAAGAGCTGCTCAAGCGGTGGAAGCCCATGAAGCTGAGATTGCTCAAATCTTGGATGCTACTCAAAGAATGATGAATGAGGAAGAACGGTATGTGGCTGCTCAGGCTCAGATTGCTCATGATGATGAAGTTGCTCAGATCATGGAGGGTGCTAAGTTGTTGATGGATGAAGAGTTGCACTACTCTGCTGCTCAACAAGCCAATACTGAAGCATTGGAGTTAGCATAGCCGAGCCAGGAAGAGACTTCCACTGCTGAAGGTCTGGACATGGTGTTAGCAACTACATCCTCTGCATTTGAAGCTACACATGTAAGTTCCTATGACTTCCAATCCTATGTAGATTCAGCCGTTCAGAAAGCAATGCGAAGTGCTTTATCTTCTTTGAATGAGCGAGTGGATATGGAGAAGAATGAGATCAGGAAAGAGGTTGATGAGGTTCGGACCAAAGTGTCAAATGTCCGCACAGAGGTTGCTGAGGTAAGGATAGATGTTTCTTCTGTAAAACAAGATGTGGAGGTCACAAGAGCCAAAGTATCTAAAGCTAAGCAGCAATTTCAATCTGATTTTCAATCCTTCTCTTCCATCTTTTATGCTACGATCAAAGAGGGGGAAGAGAGGAGGCTTGCTGAAGTTGCCCAGAGGAAGAAGGAGGAAGAAGCGTTGGCTGCTAAGGAAGAGCAGTGCAGGCTAGCAATTGAAGAGCTGAGAAGGAAAGATGAGGAGCTGAAAATTCAAAGGCTAGAAGTGGAAAATGAAAGGCTTGCTAAGAAGCTGGAGTTAGAAGCTGCTTAGAGGGAGGCTAGCTAGGCGTATCTTGAAAAATTTGTGCATCTGGCACTTGGAAATTTTGATGAGCTTGAGAAGAAGAAGCCTGCTCCCGACTCTTGATCTTACACTCTTAGCATCCATTCCTAGCATTTCCATTTTTTTAAGATTCCTTTTCCATTTGTAATTGTATTGCTCATATCCAATGAGTTAAAATGGAATCAGACTTAGACAATTCCTTATTGTCAATTTCTGAATTTTTTATTGCGTACTAAAGTTGATATACACTTCAGTGTATTCAACGAAGATTTATATAAGTTTACCTTGGATTGGTTGTTAATGTCTGCTAATTTATTTGGGTGCTAGAATTTCTAGCAAAATCCTTGCAGCATTTACATACATTTTAATTGAGAAACATTCCCAGCATACTTTGAGGGGAAATTATTTAAAACCTATCCAAGCTACATTTAAGACGGATTAATTCTGAGTTAGATTGCTAGGATAGCATAGCTCTGATACTTAGAAAATTTTCGTAAAGCTCAGATATTTTCCTCTTAATTCAGCAAGTGATAGTAAGCTTTGATCGCACCAAAAAGGGGGAAATTGTTGGGAAATTATTCCTAAATATCCCTTAGGATCGTATTGTAAAAGGTTTTGTTGGATCAAACCTTAGCAGAATTGGTCGATCAATTGCTGAATTCTAGTATAGTCTAGCAACTCTTGTAATGTCCTGTATAGGCTAAAGTATAGAGTTGTAATAGATTAGACTGCTAGAATCACTCCTAGCAGGTTGTGGTTGTAGAGATATTAGCAGACGAAGAAGACTGCTAGAGATAATAGCCGTCTAGTGCTAAGGAGGGATTGCTGAAGGCGTTAGCAATCCTATGTCAAATAAAAGACTGCTAGAATGAAGTGCTTAGCAGTCAGAAGAGGAAGTAGTTGCTAGAAGAAGATTAGCATTTGCTAAGAGCAAAGTGAAGCGGAATGATGAAGGAGTCAGCATTCGCTAGCAGGTAGCAGATTGCTAAAAGCGTTAGCAATCCTGAGTCAAAGGAATCAAGGGCTAAACATAAGAAACTGCTGAGCAGTCAGCAGTCCGATACTTGTCTAGCAAATTGCTAGGTAGGCTTAGCAAGGCGAGATAGCAAACAACGACTACTACACTACCGTTTTGAAAGACGTAAACACATAAGACAAAACTTTCCCGAAGTAGGTTGGAAAGTACTGTACGACGCCTAAAAGGACAGATAAAGTCGAACAACTCTCGGACGAAGGAGACTTGTGTCTAACGGGTCTGGAGATTCAAAGTTTGAATCTCCAGGTATAAAAGACAAGTCGAGAACTGAGAGACGACTACTGCTTGCATTACTCACGAGCTAAGGAACTTCATCCTTATCTAAAAAAGCATTAACATCAAGATTCCTTTAACAAACAAAAGAGTGAGAAAGTAGTCAGTTGAGAGCACGAGATAAAAGTTTATTCAAAGCTCTCAACAACCAGGAGTGTCTTCCATTGAATATCTAACACTGCCTTTAAGAGATTCCTTGACTTTGCTCAAGAATCTTCAATCATTGGGATACCTTCCATCCTAGGAAGCATCCAGCAGTCACATCTCTAAAAAGAGATTGACTCCGATGGATATTTTGCCAAAATCAGACAAGTTCTGGAGAGAACTTTGAATGCTCCCCCTAGCAGCGAAGGACAAGGTTTACGAAGGTGCCGCCCTTGACTTGGCCGTAGCTGTGGACTGAAAGAACGAAGTAACGAAGGATAGCTTTGTTGTGGCCAGCTTGATAGTTCACTGCCTACAGCAAGTGTTCGGCAAATCCTTGTATTTCGGTTATCTTTTTAGTGAATTCTTAATGTTTCGGCTAAGGAGTGGATGTAGATCGATTTGATCAAACCACTATAAATATTTTGTCTATTTACTGTTTTATTGCTTACTGTTTCTTGTGTTTGATTTGAAACCTAGCAATCAAAGTGCTAGAGTATAACTGTAGGAAACCCTAAGTGCAAGCTGAGCTAAACAACCTTGATAAAGAACCTAAGTGTGCAAGTGAACTTTATTATTCTGTTGTATTTCGTGTGTGTTTGTTGTACTCACCACGATGACTCTGATCTTAGGACCAATAGTCCTCAATCGGTTTCCGACAACTGCTAGTTCTGAGAAGACTTCGAGGTGTTACCTGGTTTCGAGGAACTAAAGAAGGAGTGAAGATCATCTACTTGGGCGAGTGATCCAGTTTACTGCGAACGGTGGTTTTTGTGTTGATTGGTTATAGATCTTGAGGAGTGTATACTTTATTACTTAGTGAATTACAAGATTAATTTCTCAAGAGTGGACGTAGGACTTAAGTATCTGAACCACTATAATATCCTATCTCAGTTTACTGCTTTCGTTATTTTTGCATTACACAGTTTCTGAGTCTTTGAAACCTTCAACACTTTTCCAAAGTGTTGAAGTGTATATCAGTAAACTTACTAAATAAACTTCTCAGCTAACATAGTTTTTTATAAAACCTAAACTGGGAAACTGACCCCCAAGTTTTAGAGAGCAATTGCTTGTAAAAACTTCCGCTGCATAATTATTCGTACCCTGATCAGGGACCAACAGTAATCAAGTCTATAAGTTGCGAACAACTTTATATTGAATGAAGCAAGCACTACAAGTTTGGTACGAAAGGGAAATATCGACAGAACCCTATTTTTAATTAAAAATGGTGAAGACATCGTACTGGTCTAGATCTACGTCGATGATATTATTTTTGGGTCGAAGAACTTGAACTTATGTGAGAAATTTGTTGAACTGATGCAGAGTCAATTTCAAATGAGTATGATGGATAAAATGACGTACTTCTTAGAACTGCAAGTTCATCAGTCCAGCGAATGGATTTTCATAAATCAAAAGAAGTACACTAGAGACTTGATCAACAAGTTCTTACCAGTAAAGACTAAGTCTCTGGGGATTCCTATGAGCACAAGTGTACATATTACAATAGACAATGATGGAAAACCAGTCGATCCATCAGCTTACAGAGGAATCAAAGGCTCACTCCTATACTTGACAGCAAGCCGACTTGATATTTCTGATGTCGTGGGTGTGTGTGCAAGATTTCAAGCCAATCCGAAGAAATCACACATGGATGCTGCCAAGAGGATAGCAAGATATCTGAAGTGTACTGACTCTCTTAGGATTATCTATCCTAGACGCGACGAGCTTGCTCTCAATTGTTATTCAGACTCAGACTTCAAAGGTTGTCGAATCGATCGCAAGAGCACAAATGGAACCTGTCAGTTTCTTGGACATAAGCTCATAGGCTGGTTCAGCAAGAAACAACACTAGGTCGCAACGTCAACAATGGAAGTTGAATACATTGCTGCTATTTGCTATGCACAAATTCTCTAGATAAAAAAATAGCTGCTTGATTATGATGTGGATTCAGGATGCATTCCCATCTATTGCTACAATAATAGTGCGAAGTGCATCACAAAGAACCCAGTCCATCATTCCAAGACCACGGATATCGACATTGGACACCCTTAAATTTGAGATCATGTTGAGAAGAAGGATGTAAGCGTGGAGTACATCCGAAATTAAGATCAACTCGCGGACATTTTCACCAAGCCACTTCCTGAAGCTTGCTTCAAGGAGCTATGTTTCTAACTTGTGCTTATAGAGTTTGATGAGATTTCCGAAGATGAAGAGTGATTCCAAGCTCTCATTCATTTTCATGCCTTGAATACTATTTTGGATTTCTAGAGTTGTGGAATAAAACTAAGTCCAAGCTCTTAGTTTTTTGTTTTCCGAAGATTTCAGACTGGAAATGACAGCCAGCCCATATTCAAATGAAGAAGCATACAGAGGCTGAGACCAAGCTCTCAGTCTACCACTTAATGGATCTCACCAAGTAGTATCAGTTTTTCTTTGCAAAACTGATTGAAGATTATGTGTAGCAGACCAAGATTGAGTCCAAGCTCTCAGTCTTTTAGAAATATTTTGTTCCACAAGTGATATTATGCTGTACAAGTGGTATCAATTTTTCCTCGCAAAACTGACTAAAGATTGTGTGATGCGGATTAAATTTGAGTCCAAGATCTCATTTTCTTTGAAGAAAAAAAGAATAAGTCCAGACTAACGTGAAGGAGTAAAAGTTGCTCAGGACAGACTGACCAAAATGATCGAGAAGAGAATGGAGACAATTACCTCTACCGTGACTACCTTTTTAGGTATTGTCAAAGAGGGGGAAGAATTTAGAAGAATGGCCGAAGAGAAGCCCCTGAGGATGGATGAAGATAACAGGCTGAACTTGCAAGCCGATATGGCCAGGATGGCCGAGCTCATTACCTCTCTCGAATATCTTGCCAAAGATGCAAGTCCGTCTAGAGCTGAGAAATAGTGCCAATCTTTTGTTTATCTTTCATTTTGCTTGTATAGACTCCTTAGTTTGTCGTTGAACTTGTAATCGAACTCTTTTCAATGGATAAGCTGACTTGTTAATGACAGTCACTTTTTGTCCAACAAATAGTCCAACACTTTTTGTGTAATCAGCAGACATGTAAATTTTTTTTACAAGTACATGTCTCTTGACCTGATACTTAAGATTTTTACTTTGAAATATATTAATCAAGCAATATCTCTTTCAGTATAAAGGAGAAGATCATAAGTAAAGTAGGCTAAGACTGAGGGGGAACTCTCCATGAGCTTATTGTTTAAGAGTCAACACGTGTAAAAGCTTCTAGAATCAGCTGCTCCTCTCGATCAACATAGTATTTAGCATGGTTATTAGGCTTTGACCACACCAAAAAGGGGGAAATTGTAAGGAAACTTTTTAGAAATTTCCTTATCTTATGTTTGGTTTTGGTGGTTCAAAAAAAATTTTTAGATCTAACCAAGTATGTCTCTAGATTAGTTCCAATACGGTCTTAAAATGTAAAGTCTGGCGTAGGCTTTTTATCAAATTGTAACTGGAGTTGATCTAAGACCAGACTGATGGATCAGTCTGGATGCGCAAGACTCAACAGACTAAGGTTCAAACAGAACTTTCAAGTCTGGGATACATGAGTCTAAGAATGAAAAGTTTGGGTCTACACCAAGTATGGATGGCTAGTATGGTCCTATCAGTCCGGATATCGTTCTCACAAATCCGGATACCAAACTTACCAGTCCAAGGACCATGACTATATTGATTGATGATGTCACCAAGCATGGACTTGTAAGTATGCGACATCACTATGAATTCTTAGTCTCAATCCCAGTGCAAAGAGACAAGTAATATATCCAGAGGAATGTACTGACAAGTACAGACTTTAAGTAAAGTCTGCAAGCCAAACACTTTAGTCTTGATTCCTCGGACTGAACAATCCAAGATTCCTCGGACTGACCGCAGACTGTCGTTCAGATAAAAGGTGAACAACTGCTGTCATTGTCAAAAAAAATGGAGCAGGTGCAGGGTCTCTAGAAAAAGCACCACCTACCCGCCGATTACTACACTCAACAGAGACTTCCAAATGGACAAGATCCAATCTGTCTCTAACAGCTAGAAGAGTCAAACCTTCAGATTCCTCAATTATAAATACCGGAAGATTTCAACAAAAGAAGGTAACTGAATAGAACCGAACTTGTTATTTTACGATCAAATTGAAATGCTACTTAATATTTGAGGCTATCAAAGCTTTTCCATGTGTCACTCAAGTGAACATGAGACTCAGAACTTTCAAGTGCTTGAGTTCTCTGGTAATCTTTCTCTCCAAGAAATATTAGAACAGTCAAGTACATCTAGTACTTTGACTCTTACAGGCTTATTGCCACAAGCTGATGTTGATCCCGAGATCAGAGTCGTTGTATTTAAATAGAAACACAAAATGCAGCAGAATAATAATGTTCACTTGCGCACTTAGGTTCTTAATCAAGATTGTTTAGCTTAGCTTGTACTTAGGGTTTCTTACAGATATACACTAACAACTTGATGTTGCTAGGTTTCATATCAAAGCAGGAACCAATAAAACAGTAAATGACACAGAGTTTATAGTGGTTTGATCCAATAGATCTACGTCCACTCCTTAGCCAAAATGCTAAGAATTTCACTTAAAATATATACAAAATACAAGATTTCGCCGAACACTTGTTGTAGGCGGTGAGTTTTCGAGCCGGCCACAACAAAGCTATCCTCCGTTACATCGTTCTTCTCAGTCCACAGCTACGGCCAAGTCAAGGGTGGCATCTTCGCAAAACTTGCCCTTCGCTGTAATGGAGTTTTTATAGTTTTCTCCAAACTCTGTCTAATTGCCTAAAGCCCGCGGAGTCAGATCTTTCCAGAAATGAGTGCTGGATGCTTCCTGATTTTGAAGGTATCCCAATGATTGAAGATTCTTGAGTTGAGTCAAGGAATCTCTTCAATGAAGTGTCAGATATTCAATGGGGACACTTCGGTGGTTGAAAGCTTTGAATACTTTTCGAATGTTGGCTTTCAACTGACTGCTCTCTTTGTTTTTCGCTTTTATCTTAGGAATCTCTTGTTCGAGAGTTGGTTCGTCATATTGAATGAGCAGTTCTTCTTTCTCTCTCTGTTAGACTTTGCTTTTATATCTATAGATTCATACTTTGAATCTCCAGACCCGTTAGACACAACGGCCCTTTTTCCAAGAGAGGTTACTTGCTTTTTCCACCTTTCTAGCGTCGTACAGTGCTTTCTGACCTACTTCGGGAGAGCTTTTGTCCTTGGTTGTACTTTCTGTCAGAACGGGTGTTTTTCACAAGTCACTGCTGAGTATCTCCTTGCTAGGCATTTTATCGGAAATGCTAGGAGTACTCTGCTAGGCCTTTTGATTGCTAGGCTCTTCTTAGCAATATGTTCCTTTAATCTGCTGACTCCTTCAGCAGATGTATCTATACCACTTTAGTCTTCTGCTGATTGTTATTGCTTAGCAGTCTGCTTTGAACGCTAGTGGATACTGACTCCTTCACTATTCCGCTATCGCTTTGCTTCCGACTGCTGAGTAAAGCCTTCTAGCAATCTCTTCCTTGACATACGATTGTTAATGCCTTAAATATCTCCTTCTTCGCACTTGACTGCTAACTCCTTTAGCAATCTTCTTCATCTGCTAGGAATACTTCTAGCCATCTAATCTATTACAACTCAATACTTAGTCTATACAGGACATTACAAGAGAGTTGCTAGACTGTGCTAGAATTCAGCAATTGATCGACCAATCTACTAAGGTTTGATCCAACAAAACCTTTTACAATATGATCCTAAGGGAGATTTAGGAATAAATTCCCAACAGCTGATAGATTCGGGGAAACTCTAAACACCCCATTCCAGTGATGGGGAGGCTGTGTGGTGTGCCAACACTCCCAGGAGCTGCAAAGTGAAGAAAGTGCAAGGGACCAGGCGAATGTGCTTGTAGATCGATGGACGAGGCACTGACAAGCAATAGATCATAGGAGCACTTGTAGTCATTCACTTAGTGGCTTTCCAGACTTCAAGTTTGTAGAGTGAACGTAGGACCTTTAGAGATCAAACCACTATAAATCATTGTCTTATTTATTGCGTTCAGATTTTATCAGTGTCGTCATATTTGAAACTCAACACTCAAGTGTTGAAGTATAAACTGAAATTGACTTAAAGCATACTTGGACTTAAGTACCCAAACTAAGATTTAACAAACCAAATTGACACGCCACCATCAGTTTGGATAAGGGCAAGCTTATTAAAACAATTATTTCTGCTGTGCAAATTAAAATAACTCTAAAACATGGATCAATAGTATGTATTGGGTTTGTACACAAAAAAGTATTATGATTGGTATATTTGATCAATTAATATATGGATAATCATTATTGCTCATTTACAATAGCAACTCCTATATGTGAAAACAAGCATACAATGAGAACAACTATTCCCACTATCTCACTAATAGAGATGATTATATGGTGTATGATATGTGTGTAAATTGACCAATTTATTGATATATTTGAGTGCTTGTTTGTGTTCATTTTACCCACATATCATATGGTTTTTGTGCGTTTTTGTTTTGTTTTCTTGTTTTCTTCTGTTGGTGTTCTGTAGGGAAAGAATTGAGCATTTTTCATCAAGTTTGGCCCAATTTTGGTGAAAAATCGACCTGGATCGTGTTTATGCATGGCAAATACCGACCCGGATGAAGCAGTGGAGAAATAGGGCGATTTCAGAGCCAAATCTAAACCATTCTGGGTTCAGTCGAGATTTGTCTCTGTCTCGCAGATCTCGACCGAACCCCTGCACAGCTCGGCCAGGATCTGCCATACAGAGGCCAATCCAGGTCGAGCAAGTCTTATCCCAAGCGAACCTGAGCGATCTGTTTTGGTGGTTTTTCAGCTTTGAAGCATCTAGATTGAGCCGATTCCATCCAGAGCAAGATGGAGGTCTAGGAGCTTAATATAAAAGGTGGAAGGACGATTGGGGAAATAACTTTACAAACTTTTGGCACTTTTACAATTTTGTGGCTGTTATTTCACTCCAAGATACACTACACACTCCATCCAACCATCAATTGTGGAGGATCAAAGTTCAAATCTATCCAATTGATGAAGACATGAAGATTCAAGTGAAGATCAAGGCGTAACTATCCAAATTGGGGAAATTTCTATTGAAATTCTTCTTGTAATGGATAAGTGTTGCTTTTCTTTTCAATTGAACCAATCTCAAGGTATGAGTAGCTAGATTACATCAGGATGTTGGACTGAATGATGTGGTGGATGATTTTGATCAATTGTTTGCATGTTTACCTCTTCCTTGTTGATTAAGACATGCTAGATCTTGTTCTCATTCAAGTAATGTAGATAAGAGTCAATTGCTTGATATTTGTCATTGAGATTGCAGCCAATACACGGATTGAAATGTCGTTATTAAAATATTCTTAAATATGTCTCGATCCAATCCTTGTGCGGAGGAAGCATATAGGTTAAGCGTCCACAATTGTTTGGGAGTGTGTTAGGATTAGATAATGTAACGGTTTGATGATTCTAGCTCATCTACGATTAAATCACTAGTGCTAAGGGGTTAGTCATATACGTGAGGATTGACCATCTCTTGGAAGATTAATTTGTGTTTGCATTACTCAATTGGCCTTAATTGTTCACTCCAAAATTATCTCCAATATCCTACTTTTTCCACTATTGAGATCATTTAATTTGAACTTGATCTTGTTATTGTTGGATTGTTTGAGGTTGTGTTAGAGAGTATAATGATGATGATGATAGCTAGTGTGGATGCATGTTTAGTTATTGATTGCTAGTTAGATAGATAGGTGTTAGAATGTGCTAGTCAATACTCAACTCAACGCTAGAATTTGCTCGGATACAATAGAACTCAACCTAAACTAGCAGTCTAGCAGGCGAACGAAGAAGGTCCCGGATTTGACATATTTTTATTCTTGGTTAGCTAGGAGTTTAAATGATTGAATTCTTAGCGTATCAAGTTTTAGCGTTGTCGGAGACTTAATTAAGTAGGTTGCTAGATATTAGTGATCTTGAGTTGTTCGTAGTCTAAGTGTTAGTTTAATTGTTTGTTTGATTTGAATTTTTTTGTTTGGTTGAGTGGAGATTTCGGAATCTTGTGGGTGATTTACGATCACGAGACCCAAAGCTCGGTTGTTGGAGGAGCAAAAGTTGAGACAAAGAGTTGAAGGAGTTGAGTTTGAGATGGAGGATCATAGAGATGAGACGAAAAGAATGGGTGAACTTCAAAGACAACTTGAGGAGATGAGGGCAGCTTTCAATGGAAGTAATGAACCAATGAGGCCTTTACAAAACCTTTTCCACCCTCAAGGAGATAATACCACGAGAGGATTCCGACTGGGGGTCAATGTGACACAAATATGAGATCAAGCCACAACTTGTGCAAATGATTCAAAACAATCAATATAGTGGCCATCCGACGGAAGATCCCAACGTGCATATCTCCCGTTTCTTGGAGATTACCGACAAAATCAAGATAAACCAAGTGCCTAAAGACCACATTCGGATGAGACTTTTCTCATTTTCGCTTAGAGATGGGGCAATGCATTGGTTTTAAGGTCTAGACAAGGGAAACATTGCTTCTTGGGATGAGCTACGTGAGAAGTTTTTGTTCAAGTTTTTCCCACCGAGCCTTAATTTGAAGTAGAGAGCCGATATCACCTTTTTTGGTCAAAGGTATGATGAACCTTTGTATGAGGCTTGGGATCATTTTTGGGACTTGATCCGAAGGTGCCCAAGGCATGGCTTGTCAAGGAGCCAAAAAATAAGTCAATCCTATGGGGGTCTCAACTATGAGACCAAAGTGATGATGGATGCCTCGTCGGGTGGCTCATTCTTAGACCAAAAGGAAGATGAAGCATGGAGAACTATCGAGAAGTTAGCCGAAAATAGTAACCAATGGCCAAAAGAGAGAAAGAATTATAGAAAGGTAAAGGCGGTGGATGAAAGGAATGAGAGTGAAGATTTGAATGAACAAATTGCTATGATGCAAAAGAAATTGGATTTGCTAACTACCTCAAGTGGAAGGAAGGATGGGATGATGATGGTAAAAAGGCAGGAGATGTGCCTGGAGAATGTGAGCTTCATGAACCAATGAATGGGGGGATTCAACAACAACCGTGATCCCTATAATCCACCGAGAAATATGTACTATCACCCTTCCAATCGCTTCCATCCAAATTTCTCTTATGTTAATCCGAACAACGCCTTGAACCCATCAATGCAATTGGAAAATGTTGGGGGTGGTTCACAAGGAGGTTATATGGGAGGTAGTAGTAGTTGGAATAAGCATCATGAGGCAAGGAGGAATCTGAATGAGGAAATCAACAAGAGGTTTGAGAAATATGATGGTATGCTTGCTGAGATCCAAATCCAAATCTCTTTGATAGCCAAGCAATTGAGCGGGAAGCATCAAGTGGGTAAATTTTTGAGTGATCGAAGACTACCTAAAAAAAGAGTTGCAACATTGTTGAGGAAGAGCAAGGAGATGAGGATAAGATTTTGGTGACAACTCCTACGGAGGAGATGTTGGAAAGTGTTGAAGAACAAAAGGGTGTGAAAGAAGAATCACTTGAGAAAGGTCAGGAAGTGAAATAGAAGGTAACACAAGAGAAGGAAGTCAAATTCTTTGACTATGTAAAGAAGGGTGACATCGAGATGCCATTACCGGAAAAAATCCAACGAGTTCCAATGTTGGATTAATTGATTGAAGATGAGTCAAGAGCAAAAAGTGATTTCAAAAAGAACTTTTGGTTGAAGAAGAAGTAAGGGGTAATGTTGGAGTCAAGAGTGAGAGGAGATTTGCAAGTAAAAAGGAGGATTCGGGAAGCTTTGTGATATCTTGCAAGATTGGAGATACTATTGTAGACAAAGCTTTATGTGATTCCGGAGCAAGTGTTAATGTGATGTTGTGGATTTTGTTCAATGAATTGAAGGTTGGGGAGTTGAAGCCTACAACTCATGTGTTGCAAATGGCAAACCACTCATTATTTTGTCCAAGAGGTGTAGTTGAGGGTGTTAATGTTGAAGTTTTGGAGTTTTATTATCTGGGAGATTTCTTGATTGTTGACATGAAAAATCAAGGAGAAATCCATTTAATTTTGGGAAGATCATTTTTTTTAGAACAGCCAATGCGTTCTTGGATGTCAAGAATGGTGAGCTAACCTTTCATTATGAAGGTAAGGAAGTGGTATTTTCTTTCCCCTCAAAGGTGGTAGAAAATGTGAAGGAAGGAAGGATTTATTAGATTGCAAAAGAGAAGAAAATTTGTATTGAGAAGGGAGCTGGAACTAAGAGATTGAATGATTATGAGGATCCTAGGATGGCTAGCATGGATGAAGAAGAAGATGAGTATGATGACCCCGGGAGATTACTTTGAGCAAAGAGGGATGCGAACCAAGAAAGCAAGAGTTGAAGATGATCCACCTCGTAGTGCAAGAAGGAAGCTAGTTTTTCCGGGTGAGCCTTGGAACTTGGATCGAGGTTGAGTTCTGGTTCTTCTCCCTTTGATAATGATTGAAGACAATGAGGTATGGAGTCATGCTAATGACTTAAAAGAAACGCTTGTTGGGAGTCAACCAAATTTTAATTGTTTTTAGTTGTTTTTCGTTTGGAATAAATGTTTTGTTTGGTTGTTTTTTTGTTTTCATGTTGGGTTAGATAGATATGATGTTTTAATTGGGGGATGATTGTTATTTGGATGTTTTTTGAAGATTAATGATGTTTTGTTGAGGATAAGTTGAGTTTGGGGAATGCAATTTTGGCCCTACAGCTGAGAACTTGGATGAAAAAGAAGTCGGGGAGCTGGAAATCATAGCAAAATTTTGCCCCGGCTTGAAAAATTTCACCCCAACCTACTTCAGATCGGCTAAACCTGGCTAGGTGTTGCCTCGGGTTCGGTCGAACTAAACCGAGAATCAAGAATTCTAGAGGACAGAGTCGAATACTGATCGAACCCAGCTCAAAACTGTTGTGGGTTCGATCGGTCTGGATCATTTTTTTTTCAAAAAAATTGGCTGGAGAGATTGAAATTTTGGTGACCTGTAGCAGTACCGGTCAAGAGAGGGCATAAAATTTAAATATAATTAGGGCTTACTCCCCAAACTCATTTCTCTCGAAATTTCAAATTCTTGTTTTACCCAATCATTTTGTGTGATTCTCACCTCTGATCAGTTCCTATGGCCAGCAAGAGAGTTCGTGTGGGATCCTCTACAACTGGAATCCGTCGCCCAACAAATTTTAGCGATGAGGAATTTGCTCAGTACAAAATTTTAGTGGACAAGAATGTTGTGGGCACATGGTGTCCCATCAATGAAATGTTGGAAGCTTTGGAGATGAAGAGTGATGTGTGGTATCCATTTACCCAAGTTGGATGGAAGAGCTATGTGAAGGGGATGTGGTCGGCTTACATGGACCTTACCAAGGAGTTTGTGGCTAGTGTTACGGTGATGAAGGGTGCTGGAAGTGTTCCTGTCTCCGAAGTGTTTAAAGTTAGAGGGCATGAATTTGTTTTATGTAGCCAAGAACTTGATCAAATTTATGGTTTTGTTGAGGATTCCATTTTGTGCCTGAGGATGTGAATGTGGCTTCATTTTTGGAATCTATTTCAGGGTTAAAAATTGAGGGAACTTTTCATATTAAATCTAATAAGGCTTCATTGATCAAGAATCCCGTTGTTTGTTATATTCATAAGTTCGTAGGAGGTTCCATTTGTGGTAGGTATGAGTCAGGGAATGTGTTGTTGTCTAAAATGTACGTGTTATATGCAATGTTGCATGGGTTGAAATTCTCAATGGGGGGAGTAGTTATGGATGCATGGAGTCGGGTTGTTGGTTTGAAAACCCCTTCTCTTTGTGGTGGTGGAATGCTTACTCCTATTTTCCAGCATGTTGATATTTCTTTGACCGGTCCATTTGCTTCTGGGTTGTTGTTGGATATTGCTTCACTTGTTGCTGGGGAATTTTTGGTTCCATCTCGCCATAGAGGTTTTTATTATCGGTTTGGGGAGAGAGTAATCAAGTTGCCTCATTTGGGTTTGACCACGGTGTGGAGTTTGAATGATAAATCTAACTGGTTGATGGATTTCGAGGATCACCAGGATTTTATTGGCATCTTGTCTAGTGATGGGTTCTTTACCTCTATGCATAATTTGGCGCAGCAGCAAGTAGCAGGGACTAGTTCTGAGGCCCCACCCATGGATGAGTGGTAGTAGAAAATGTTTTCGATGATGCAGAGGACCACTGACATGGTTGGGTCCTTGTCTCTTTCTATACAGGGTCTTGATGTCCAGATGGCTATGATGCAGGGCAATTTTTTTGCTTTTCAGACGAGCTACTTTGCCGATTAGGCTGCCACTACTTCTCAGTTTGAAGGGATTGACCGGCAATTGGATGAGATCCATAGATTTGTTCGAGAGTTGCATTGCCGTATTCCCAGCCATATTGCCACCGCCGTGATGGATCACCTCAGGACCGAGAGGAGTGATTGAGCACCGTCCACCTATTTGACAAACTTAGTCTCACTTGACTAAGTTTGGGGGATGTGCCAGTTGTCGGTGCTTTGGTTTACACTTCTCCTATACCTACCTTGCATTTATTCTACCTTATTTTGTCTAGATGATTTCCCTTATGGGATATTTGGAATAATTTTCATAATTCGACTGGGTTGGAGTATATTTGATATTGTTTAATTTGGATTTGATGAATGTTTCATTGATTTGATATTTTTAGTGGATGGGTGCTGTTTGGATTCATTATCTTTCTTCATTTCTTTCTATATTCTTGTGATGAATGGATTGTGGAATGTTTGGTGGTGCTAATGGAACAATGTTTGATTTGTTTTGATTTTGGATTGTGGAATGTTTGGTGGAAAGATGTTTTGATGAGATAATTGTTAGTTTGAATATTATGTTTTTGTTGAGGATTCATTGTAGAAGTGTTTGGAAATGAAACTTTTATTAGGTGGAAATAAGCTTTTGTTGCAATGAGTTATGCTCAATTGGTGCTGTATTTGTGTTTGTGTTAGTAGGTACAATAAGGCGATGGAGAGCGGTTTGATCATGGATGCTGATGGGTAACACATTCTATCATTCCTCTTGCCATTTTGTTGATAGTTGTGTTGCATTGTAGTTGAGTTAGGTTCATTTCATGTTTGTATGATTGCGTGTGTGTGATAAACCCAAACTAGACTTGAGATCCACTCTTAATAAACAAGTAAAGTTTGATTCTTACTTGAACCTATGATAGGGCAGAATCATTGATATCGAAGCATGCTTAGGTTGAACTTTTAAATTACCGAGCTTTGTGTGTGTTAATGCTTGAGACTTGACAAAAATCCATGAGAATTGAGCTTTGATATCGTCATATCTTTTTGATTGTGAGAGGCGAGATTGAGAGTGCGAAATTTAGAACTTGCATCTATTTTCTATCTATTAGCATGAGCTTTTGACTAGAAAATGATATTAGGTCATCGGTTCCTAGTCCTACCTTACACATTGGGGGTATAAGGTGTTATATGTGATCATTATTTGCCTTTCATACCTTTTTTCCCCGTGATTGAGCTTAAATGGAGATATTTCTTTGATATGATTAGGAATAAGTTCGGGGGATGTGTGTATGAGGGTGAATATTGTGTTGTGAGTTGGGTTGGAAATTGTTTGGTTGTTTGGTTGAATTGAATCTTGTTTGATGAGGTTAGAAAAGAAATAAATTGAAAAGTTTGAAGTGTGATGGTGCAAAGTCATGAAAATTGAGCACCAACGCAAAAATTTTGTGGTGAAAAAGAAAAGAAAAAAAAAGAATTGAACATGCAAGGGAATAAGAAAAGAAAGGAAAAAAAAGAGAGAAGTGAAAAATAAAAGAATATGAAGTTGAATAAGCCTCGGGATTAATGGTTTGAAGCAAATGATGAGGGTTTCGGGAATTTGAAGAGTTTAATTACTTTGGCCTAAAACCACCAACCTTTTAGATAACCACGTTATAAGCAAAACAAAGACCTTCTTGATTCTAGAATTTAGCTCGTTGTAGTATATTGGTGAGATAGATTGCAAGCCTATGGAAATCAAACTTGATATCTCATGCTTGAGTGAACGGTCCCTAAACACGAGAGGGAGTGAATTTCAAGTCTTATTTCTATCTTGTTAAGAGGTTTGAGTCTCTTGCATTAATTGTTGCACAAATTTAGGTGATAATCTCGTTTGATTGAAGTATGCTAAGATAGATATGATGAGCTATGAGGTATTGCACTAGGTAGGATGATTGCTTTTCTTTGTTTTGATTGAGGACAATCAAAGGATTAAGTTTGGGGGATTATGATATGTGTGTAAAATGACCGATTTATTGATATGTTTGAGTGTTTGTTTGTGTTCATTTTAACCACATATCAAGTGGTTTTCATGTGTTTTTGTCTTGTTTTCATATTTTTTTGTGTTGGTGTTGTGTAGGGAAAGAATTGAGCATTTTTGTCAAGTTTGGCCCAATTTGGGTGAAAAATCGACCCGGATCATGTTTATGCATGGAAAATGCCGACCCGGATGGAGCAGTGGAGTAGTAGGGAGAATTCAGAGCCAAACCTTGGTCCACACAATTCTAGATTCAGTCGAGATTTGCCTCTATCTGGCAGATCTCGACCGAACCCCTGTGTAGCTCGGCCAGGATCTGCCAAACAGAGGCAAATCCAATTTGAGCCAGTTTTGTCCCGGGCAAACCCGAGCGAGCTGTTTGGCAGTTTTTCTATTTTGAAGCATCCGAGGCGAGATAGAGGTCTGGGAAATTAATATAAAAGGTAGAAGGACGATTGGGGTGAGAACTTTTCAAACTGTTGGCACTTTTACAATTTTGTGGTGGCTATTTCACTCCAAAATACACTACCCATTCCATCCAACCATCAATTGTGGAGGATCAAAGTTCAAATCTATCCAATTGATTAAGACATGGAGATTTAAGTGAAGATCAAGGCATAACCATCCAAATTGGGGAAATTTCTATTCCAATTCTTCTTGTAATGGATAAGTGTTTCTTTTCTTTTCAATTGAACCGATCTCAAGGTATGAGTAGCTAGATTACATTAGGATGTTGGATTGAATGATGTGTTGGATGATTTTGATCAATTGATTGCATGTTTACCTCTTCATTGTTGATTAAGACATGCTTGATCTTGTTCTCATTCAAGTAATGTAGATAAGAATCAATTCCTTGATATTTGACATTGAGATTGCAACCAATACGCGGATTGAAATGTCATGATTAGCATGTTCTTATATATGTATTGATCCAATCCTTGTGCGGAGGAAGCATATAGGTTAAGTGTCCTCGGTTGTTTGGGAGTGTGTTAGGATTAGATAACATAACGGTTTGATAATCCTAGCTCATCTACGATTAATTCACTGCTGCTATGGGGTTAGTCATATAAGTGTGGATTGACCATCTCTTGGAAGATTAATTTGTGTTTGCATGATTCAATTGGCCTTAATTGTTCACTACTAAATTTTCTCCAATATCCTACTTTTTCCTCTATTGAGATCATTTGATTTGAACTTGATCATGTTATTGTTGGATTGTTTGAGGTTGTGTTAGAGAGTATGATGATGATGATGATGATAGCTAGTGTGGATGCATGTTTATTTATTGATTGCTTGTTAGATACATAGGTGTTCGATCGTGTTAGTCAATACTCAACTCAATGATATAATTTGCTTAGATACAATAGCACTCAACCTAAACTAGTAGTCTAGCAGGTGAACGAAGAAGGTCCCGGATCTGACATATTTTTATTCTTGGTTAGCTAGGAGTTTAAGTGATTGAATTCTTAGCGTATCAATGTATAGGAGATTACAAAAAATCATATAGACCATTTGACCTACCGAGATAAAAAAAAAAAAAAAGTTATTACGACTAAGTCATTTTATTGATTAGACTTTCAGTTTAGGCTGTGGTACATTAGGTGATGCATAAATGGCTTATCTTGGTTACTTTGATATACCAATTCATCCTTTTGTATTAATAAGATCAACAATTAGATGTGTCATTCTAATTGACATATGAATGAGTCGAGATCTCAAATACTTGTAATAATCTGAAACCTCATTAAAGGGTAAATGGTATACTCAGGTTTACCTCACTTTGACTTACTATGACGGAGAGTATTTAGTTTTAATTGATAATGCACGCCTAACGACAATAGACTGTCCATCAAATTTAGTGCATACTTAAGCACATCAAGAGCTCACAAATTTCTTTATGCTAAAATCCTGCACATTGAATCTCTTTTTCAAGCTAAACTGAAAAAGTTTGAGTAGTACTACTCAGAACTAAAAAAAATAATTAATTGTAGCTATTGTCATATGAAAAATTAATAACGAATGTCTTAAACTTAAATATAAGAATTAACCAAGTTTGTGCAACACTCGTTCCTAAAAACGTGGTAATAAAGGGGGTAAGTAGAATTAATTATCTGGCGACATGAATTAATGTTCATTTATTAATTGTATTATGGGTTAAACAAGAGAAAGATTAATTTATATGAGACCACTTTATTATTTGCATTTAATCCATGGTCTAACCCACAAACTATTTACAGCCCATTAGGGTTAGGTTTTCCACAAACCCTAATTCTATATAAGGCCTCCACCTCTCACATCTACATACACACTTTATAAATGCATAACATAGAAAATAGTTCCATTGAATTGAGAGACGCAGTGGCAGTTTACACTGGAAAAAGGTGGTTGATTCTTTCACTAAGTGTAATCTAGTAGAGGATCCTCACCAGATTTTTGGAAAGCATGGAAAAAGATGAAAACATGAGATCTATAGGAATACCGCACAATAAAACATCAATCATATTCTTCAATAGATAAAAATTACGCTCTAGTTATTCCTTGATCCATTCTATGTGAATTAAATTAATAAGACCAAGCATATGATATGTTTTTATTGATTTAGTCAGGTATTTATTTTCATATCTATGGATCAGCTCATGGGAAAAACTTTTAAATTGGCAATTTACACCGCCTTTTGTTGACTCAATTCCTATTGTAGAGTCTAAGATGAAGAAAATAGAGAAATACAAGACTCTAAAAGTTTTATAATCAGGCTTAAGATGGTACAAAGCTTCGTGAGTAGTTTTAAAGTGAAAAATCTTAGAGGGTATTCTATTAATGAGATAAGTTGTTACAGTGAAGGAATCATCTCAAAATTGCATCGGCATACCAGATTGAAAGATTTAAGGGGTAAACCAACATCAACAATGTGACAATGTTTTTTTCCGCCAAAGTCATTTTAATATAGTGTGTGTGGACAAGAGATATAGTAATGAATACCATGAGTTTTGAAAAAGGCACGTAGTGATACTTCTATACTCTCCCCCAATCATTTGGAAATGTTTTTATCTTGTGTCCAAGCTGGGTTTCAACCATATTTTTTTCGAAATGAGCAAAAATATTGTACACTTCATCTTTAGTTTTTAACAAATAAAACTATGTGAATCTTCTAGAGTAGTTAATGAAGTTGATGTAGTATTTATTACCATTAGAACAAATGGTAGGTGTAGGTTACAAAGATCCCTTGAACAAGCTCAAGAGGTAAAACATGTGTAGTATTAAAGGCATAAAAAAAGATGGCCCTACCTTTGTGTGACGGTTGGATATTGCAAAGTATCTATTCTTCAAATAGCGTGTTCGCTTAGAATATTTTAGAAAGGTTTATAAGAACTTAGCCTTGTTTCATTCTCTCGTTAAACAAAAACATGGGGGCAATGCTATTACATTCCTTTGTGATGATGACAGGACTGCTTATAAGAATTTTGATCAAATTAAAGAGAAATTTCATTCTTTCTGTTCAAATCTATTTGGTGTAGCTACTCCTCATACTCCTATTGACATTGCTAGTTTTCTTAATGGTCAAAAGCTCTTAGCTGATGATCAAAATGCTTCTGTTCGAGAAGTATTGAACGGTGAGATCAAAGAGGCCTTGTTCGGAATAGGAGATGATAAAGCATCTAGTCCTGATGGGTTTACCTATGCATTCTTCAAGAAAATTAGTCCTTGCTAGGATTTGAAGTGATTGATACTATTAAGGAATTTTTCCGAACAGGTTTACTCGCTCGGAAGCTAAATCATACGTTTATCTTGCTCATCCCAAAATGGGCACACTACCCTACAATGGCTGATTAATAATTCTTCTGCTATACTTTAGTGCTTTATAAGACCATTACTGGAGGTTTAGTTGCTTGAATGCAACCTTCTCCTGACACTTTTCTTCTTGCACATATGCTTGTTCACTTTTTCAATGGAAGAAGATGGGAACCTCCTGATGAATGTTAAAAGATAAACGAAGAAAGAGCTTATGATTTAATGTCATGGAACTTTCTTGTATCACATGTCCTAGATGATGGATTTGTATACTTAAAGCTTTATGATAAGTATATTATGAAAAATAAATTTGGTTAACATATTGGGAATCATTAATATTGTATGTTCATCTCCTATCAGAATTAGCAAGCATGAATCGCAAATAATTTTATCCTCTTATCTCGTCGATATGGAGATCATACGGTGTGTAGTCGATCATAGAAGATCGTATGGATCCTTTCACCTAGCGAGACATAAATTGTTAATGGCAACTAAGGCAATCCCATGATAGACTGTCGGTATAGGCTGCAACATACGCTGTAACAAGCAGCTTTCTTGGTTGCTAGGTATGCTGGTGCGTTCGGTACGTATTTAAAAGACCTAAGTAAAGATCGATTCCATTATTTGACATTAAAGGAATCTTGATATTAATAGCTTGATGGTATCTTAAGCCTAATGAAGGAATGGAGGTATATACAGATTTGTGTATCACTTTGAGATACTAAGGTGTAGAGTCTTTGTTGCACTTGTATATTTGTATAGCAGTTTGTGTATGACTGTCTATGACTGGAACTTGGTTACTATATCTAATATATGATGGTGACATTCCATGAGCAGCTTAGAAGGTTCATTATGCTAAAGTCCTGCAGACTGATTACGTTCAAGCATAAATGAAAAGATTGAGTGGATTGACTCATGAATAAAAGATGTTAATTAATTTATTGGCTCATCAGAGCTTAAATTAATGAATGAATGTCTATAACCTTAAATATGGGGATACACCGAGCCTATGCTACTTGTTTCTCATAATGTGATAACAAAGAGGTAGGACATTATTGATTCTATGGTGTCATTCAAAATTAATTAATTAATTATATTTTGGGTTGAATATGAGAATTAATTAAATGATAGATATTCTTTATTATTTGCATACTAGTTTTTGGTCCGGCTCATGAAAAGCTCAAGCCGATTAATCAGAATTCTCCTATAAATACCCTACAGATACTTAGATTACAAAACACCAGAAGATCATATGTTGTAAGCAGCAAACTAGAGAATTGGGAGCTACAACAACCGACGAGATCTGAGCTATGGGAAGGAAATTCTGCTTCTCAGTTAGCACGATATCCCGAAAAATTCTTCACCAGTTATCCGGATCGGAGCAAGAGATTTAGATCCGTAGATCAGATCTGGAGGATCAATCTTCTTTTCTTCTCTCTTTTAGTTTCAAATTTAATTTAATTGATTTCAGAGATTTAATTCCCTCATCTTGTAGGATTAAAACTTGTCGTGTGATAAGCTCATTAATTTACTCGCTTATCTATATTATTTTCTACTATTTTATGTAGTTTTATTGAGTTTATATATATATTCTATGCATGAGTCTATATTAGGTGGTATTATGCGCATTTTGGTATTTTTGTTGGGTTTTAGGCATAAGTTCACGAGAAATCCGTTCCGGAAGCAGTGACGTGTAAGAGTAGCAGGGAATAGTTCTTCCACAAGAGGAATTCGAGCTATTGGCACATGGCAATGGATGATTCTTTGAGTTATCTCTCCAACGCAACTAGAATCGGGTCAATCGGAGTTCGGGAGAGAAAGTTATGGCCAAAACCGTGAGACCGCGCAGAAGGGGCGAGAAGCTGCGTCGACAGACGCCAATCAGCATCGATCGACGCCGACCAACAAGCCACATCGATCGATGTGGATCAGCCACGATCGACGCGAGGCTGTCTGCTGGAGCGGAAATTCGAGGAAAAATGGATGTATTCATATCTTTAGCCCTAGATTTGATAGGATACATATCCACGCCTATAAATAGCCTACTAAATTCGATTTTTCAGTACCAATCATCATAGTATTCAATTTTTAGAGTTTGGAGACTTGGGGAACGCGAAACCCTTTTATTTTCTTGTAAGTTCTTTATGTTTATGCAATTTAATATGTTTTCTTTTGGATTTCTATCTGCGATGAGTGGCTAGAAACCCTAGCGGGTTCTAGGGGTTGATATTATTATGGATGCATGTAAGGATTAATTAATTAGGTTCATGATTCCTGTGTTTATTCTATAATTCTAGATTAATTCATGGACCGAGAGGTGACGATTAATTTAGATATCTAGCTATTGATAGAAGGACCGAGAGGAGAATATTAATAGTGAGAATAGGAATACATGATACGATCTACACTATCCAAACAAATGTACTAGATGTAGGAATTGAACTGATTTGCTTATCGGATTGACTAATTTGGTGTACTTTGAGACCGAGAGGAGATAGTCACTA